>JACGWG010000092.1:0-68264 GCA_023678865.1 Polistes exclamans | reverse complement strand
AGTCAAATCATCCCATTAGTCAAAAAATTGGAGTAGTGAAAGGTCTATTGTTTAGAGCATTAACACTAAGTAGTAAAGAATTTCATAATAACAATAAGAAAAAAATAGAAATAATTTTAAAAAACAACAATTATCCAACAAGTCTCATTCACATGATATTCAATAAGTTTAGATTAGTCAAAGAACAAGAAAAAGAACCAAACAACAAAAAAATTATCAGATTCCCATTTATCAAACCTTTGTCTAACAGAATAAATAAATGTTTCAAAAATACTAATGTTAAGTTGGTATTTTATAACTTAGTAAAAATAAAATCGATATATACGAAACTAAAAGACAAAGATGATAAATTAGAACAATCAAACTTAGTATATAAAATACCTTGTGAATGTGAAAAATGTTATGTAGGACAAACAAAACAAAAATTGAAGAAACGATTAGACCAACATAGGAATGACAGCAAACCGAGGAATGCACAAAAAACAAATACCACCGCGTTGGCAGAACATCATTTTAAAACAGGACATATTTTTAAATTTGACGAAACAAAAATTTTAGATAAAGAAGATAACTGGTACAAAAGAAATATCAGTGAAATGTACCATATAACGAACAATAATACAGTTAATTTTAGAACCGATACTAACAATCTTAACAGCACATATAACGAAATTTTAAAATTTAACTACCACAACAAGACAAGTAACAGAGGTTACAATAATAATTAAGACTTCTATATTAGGAAACACCAGCTTAGAGGAACCAGTAGTGTTCGAAAAGTTATGGTAGGATAACGTTTTTAAAAAATTGACTCTATATATAAGATAGTGAAAACTTATGACTGTAATAAAAAAATGATGTTATATTGACTTATGAACATAACTATTAAGGTAAAACAACGCTATGAATTGTAAGTTTTTTTTGGTATTTGTATATAAAATAATATGTCATAATAAATAATTTTAGTTGCTGAGGAAGTCTCAAATAGAGACGAAACGTTCAACGGATAAATAGTGTTCATCTTAATTTAAACCAATCCAAAAAACAACTTCCCTAAGAATAAACTTAGTATTAATATTAAAAATTTTGGATAAGAAAAAATATAGATTATATTAACTTTTTTTAAAAGTTTATCTGTGACTACTGACACACATTCGTGGATATTTTTAACGATCATATCATATGAAGTTTGGAGCAAAAAAGCTGGCATGTCCATTAGCCCACAAAATTGAGTAGCACCTTTCAAACCTAACCCAAGGGTTCTCATCACAAATATAAATCGTCGATTTATTTCATACGAGTGTTTGACAAAGTTACAAGAGTTTACACTACGAGGACTACATTTATCACATAAGATAACAATTTTAAAACCAAGTCCACGTTCTGATGCTGTTTCAAATTTTACTGGCTCACGGCAAGTTTTACACAATACATACTCACTAATAGCCGTAAACGCAGTTATAAAATTTAAAATTCTATATTCAACTGACGTATCGCGAGTTACATATATTTCCTCTTGCGCTTTAAATTTTTTTGCTGAGGCGCTGAAACTGCTATCATCATATTCCACGGTTTTCGGATTAAAAACGTTCTTCCGTTTATTTCTTCGAGACAACTGTTCACTGGAAGTTCTACGAGTTTCTCTGCTAATTTTACGAGGCATTTTTTACTTTAATTAATTAAACTATACACACTGAGAAATACACAAACTGAGCAAAAACACAACTTG
Source organism: Polistes exclamans (assembly GCA_023678865.1). Taxonomy (NCBI): domain Eukaryota; kingdom Metazoa; phylum Arthropoda; class Insecta; order Hymenoptera; family Vespidae; genus Polistes; species Polistes exclamans. Next base: position 66,535 of record JACGWG010000092.1, on the reverse strand, counting down.
TCCACGTGGAAGATCACTTTTAACTGATGAGTTCACATATTTTTAACTTAAAATTCCTCAACATAGGTTTCAGGTATAAACTAGACCTTTTGTATTATTATCTTAGGGTCCCAAACACAATATAAGTCGAGAACAAAAGTATAGCGGCTACCAGAAACAGCTGCTACTCCGGCTCGTGCTCCGCCTACTTTCGAACGCTCGGAGACGTTCTTACTAATACGCTCATATCTCCGAAACTAATTGTCGGATCGATTTGAAATTTTCAGAGAATATTCTTGAATATATTTACATTCAAAAAATGAAAAAAAAAAAAAATTTTTTTGAAAATCACAAGTGGATATAACCCCTTAAAAATCCTACAAAATTGGGGGCTCAGCTGGGATTGAGGAGCTACAGTGTGCGAAGTGTAGGATTGCGGAAAAACAACAGCAAACATTGCGACAGCGAGTTTTGTGTAAAGTTTTGCGATAGCGAATTTGTGTGAAGTTTTGAGATAGCGAGTTTTGTGTGAATTTTTGCGATAGCGAAGAATTAGCGTTAAACAGCGTAACAGAGAGACTTTTGTGCGAAAGAGCGTGAAATAGAAGAAACAAACGAAATCATGAGCAACGTACGTAAAGTGACTTCGGAATTTTTGGTATCGGAATTGAAGGAAAAGTTGGCAGCTTTGGGACTTGCCACGACTAGTGTTAAAAGCGAGTGGATAGCTCGCCTTATGGAAGCTGATCCATCGGGTAATTGGGTGACAGGAGACAGTATTGCGAGGAGAGATATCGAAGAAACGTGGAACACAACCGTAGCCGCAGTGAGTGAGGGTATAGATCTTTTGAAAAGAAAAAGAGATAACGGAACGAGAAGTAGAACTAGCACGTAAGGAAATTGAGATTCTGCGAAGAACACAAAATCCTGCTATTGGTCAGTCATACTGGTTAGAAGAAGGGAGCCAGCCACCTGCGCAAACAGAGATAAATAAATTATTGTTAAAAGCCGTTACCGGATTGATTGGGTATTTTGAAGGGGAGGCAGATGAATTTACAATATGGGAAGATCACGTAAACTACCTGCGAGACATTTATCATTTGACCGAAGACCGAGCAAAAGTGATGATTGTGCAGCGTTTAAAGGGGCGAGCGTTAGAATGGTTCAGATCGCGAAGAGAATACCTGCATCTCACAGTGGATGAACTTTTGGTTTAGTTGCAAAAAATGTTTCATCAACGAATCAACAAGATGACTTTGTGAACAAGGTTCAAGGAACGTGTTTGGAAGCGTGACGAGACCTTCAGTGACTACTTCCATGAGAAGATAATTTTAGCAAATCGGATAGAGATCGATGAGGAGGAAATGATCGAGTTTATCATCGCTGGAATACCAGATCAATCGCTACGAGATCAAGCAAGGGTGCATGGTCATAAGAAGAAAGAATCCCTTCCGACCACGTTCGAGCATATATTGTTGCAAGGACGCCCGCAGCGGACGAAGATGGACAACTCGACGACTAGGGGGATTGACCCCTAATCTTACAATCACGTTTTACCAATATTTCTCGCTTATTTTTGCAAATACGAGGATAATCCTTACAACAATTTTTATGAATTTTTCAATTGTCTACAACTTTTGTTTGAAATTTTTTCCGATTAAATGCCTAGATTCTACGATACGGCCATGTTTTACTCTTTTTTTCCCTTTTTCTCATGAACCGCTCATCTTTGTGCAAAAAAATTAGTACCACTTGATTTAGCGTCGTCGAATTACCATTATATCAAAAAGTCACAATCTTAGGAAAAAAAAAGGGAAGTTGGCCTCTTTTTGACTAGGCTATGTATATGAAATGCGACTATAAAACATACGGTGAAACTAGATTATGCACAAAATTCCTAAATGGAACCTTCTGTGAACATATAAAAGCGCATTTAACGGAATTTTTAAACATAACATACGCCGAAACTGTAGAAATAGCAATTGCATTAGAAAAAAAAGTTATGACAGAATTTCTAAATCTTGCACTTTCAATAATTAATACTTACAATTCAGCAATGCAAGACGAGTTTCACGTTTGGTTAAAAAAATTCGAGTACGTAGCAGATATAATCGAGGTACCAGACTAGTTGATGCAGAAATTCTTCGAGAAAATGGTTAATAATGACGTCCAGACAGATGTCAGGAAAAACTACCCTATTTAATGCATACTTAAAACTCCAAAAACAAAATACTTATTTTTTTACCATAAATATTTTTCACCTATAGATGTTGATTTACACATAAAACGTTTCAGGTGTCGAAATCTATATGAAAATGAAACGATAAATAAATATGCCAAGAATTTATTGAAATTATTAAATCAGTGCAGTAATGCGAGTAACCAAATCACAAATTATTATTAAAACAACAATTCTTAAATGGAATCCTCGACGATAATATAAGATTTCATTTAATTAATATTTCCAGCTTACTGTTCGACGAAGTTGTTAGTAATGCTATTAATATGGAAGAGAAATGTTTTTCGGTCACAAGTCAAATGAATGAGCCTTAAAAAACTTCAGAAACACATAAAAGAAACGTGTAAAAGTGCACTAACCTAACCGTAAATGATTATTGAAATTTTTGTTCTTTAATAAATTGCAACGCAAATAATTGTGTAAAAGTATATCACATTCTATGAACATACTATTTAATAACAAACAAAGGTAAAGTAAAATGAAATAAGCAACCAAGCTGTGTGTGTTAATATTAATAAACAGTATTCTTTAACGTTATCAAATAAGTTTAAATATTAGTTTTAGAATCTTACACAATTATTGAAATATATTTATATTTAAGAACCATTCTTCGTTTTTCACACTAAATGTTTTTAAGAATTAGACGCAAACATAAAGTTAATATTGTTTATTAGGAGAATATAGTTAGTTATTTAAATTTTGCACTAAGTAGGCAAACAAATTAGGACATTTATGTGTGTGTGTGATGACGAGTAAGACGAATCGGTACTATATGTGAGACATAAGGTGTAAGAGTATTGAATGCTAGCCAAAGTGGGTCATCGGCCCAATAATGTATACAGTCGCGAATATACAACTATAGTTTTTTACATGAGGTAAATGAACTATACAAAAAAACTGGCCCAAGAAGGCAGGTATCGTCTAGTAGTCAAATAGCGACCTTGTCTTATTGTATTGGTATTGTTTTTGTATTTTATTTATCAAAATATATTGCATTTACGTGCAGAGAGACTGTTTCACTTAACTAAACTATCATAAACATTTTCAGAATTCCTTTATGTTCCGTCATTGTCAGAATAGTGGGAGCAATATTACACAACGGAGAATTCCAAGAAGATGCAAGTGTAAAAATAACCGGCAAAAGACTATTTAGAGATCGACAATGTATAGGCAAATCCGCGTTGACGAATCGCAGGTTAGCCTGCAGAAAATATTCTTGCGTGATGATGTGCGAAAAGCAGTGAGCACTTATGAGTTACTAATTCTAACGTACGGTACGGCGTCGACGTCATTTTTAGCTACACGGTGTCTAAGGGAAATAGCGAATTTAAAGGAGGGAAATCATCTGATAGGCGCAGAGGTCGTAAGACGCGATTTTCATGTGGACGACTTGCTGACCGGAGCGGATTCAATTGCGGAAGTTATAGAAATACGCGATCAGGTAAACAAAGTATTAGCTAAAGCAGGTTTTAAATTGCATAAGTCGGCGGCTAATTCGATGAAAATCTTACCGCACATTCCCGAAAAGGTCGCTTCAGGGAAGATGCTGAATCTAAATAAGGAAGGCGGCATAAGAAAGCGATGACGCATTTCAGTATTCCGTTCCGATAACGGCGCCAGTTCAACGAGTCACAAAAATAGAAATATTGGCGTCGGTTGCTAAGGTATTCGATCCGTTGGGATTAATTGGGCCAGTTACTGTAACGGGAAAAATTATCATACAACGATTATGGCAAAGCGTCGTGCATTAGGACGAATCCATACCAATGGAATTAGAGACAGCATGGTTACAATACGAGAAACGGCCCTCAGTGCTAAATGACATAAAGGTTGACCGAAAAACCATTTGTAGAGACGCGAAGGAAATAAAAATGCACGGATTCGCGGACGCCTCCGAAACGGCGTATGGGGCATGCGTCTATATGGTTTCGAAAGACGAGCGCGGAAATGGGAACAGCAATTTATTGTGTGCGCGGTCGAGGGTAGCACCGTTAAAGGCCGTCTCGCTACCGCGATTGGAGTTATGCGCTACCGTATTGCTCGCGAGGATGATAAGCAAGTTAAGGGCGAGCATGCGCGTAGAATTTAGGAAAATATGTTGCTGGTCCGATTTCACCATAACATTGGTATGGATAAGATCACCATCGCGAAATTGTACTACGTTTGTGTCCAATCGCGTGGCGGAGATACAGGAGCGAATACCAACCGCGAAATGGGGACATGTGTCTTCCGCCGAAAATCCAGCTGATTTCATATCGAGGAGGGTCACCCCAACAGAACTTTTAAAGCTTGATCTATGGTGACACGGACCAGGAATGGTCTTCGAAAACGCGACGGACACAATGCCAGAAGCGCCACTCGAAGGATTGCCGGAGCGTCGAAAAACGAGTGTCGCGTGTACGACCGCGATGATAGGCCGCGACTAGAGGTCGCGAGAGTTTTGCGATCGTATATTCAGCAAATATTCGCAATTCACCCGATTAGTACGGGTAATAGCGTACTGCGGCAGGTTTTGCAGGAACAACGTGCAGCGTGCACGAACCAAGGACATCGGTCCATTAACTGTGGCAGAAATCGCAGAAGCCAGGAATCGTTTGATAAAATTGTGTCAAGCGCAAGAGTTCGGAGAGGAAATAAGGGCAATAACAAAAAACCCAAAGATTACAGTACATGGAAGACTAGCGTGTCTTAAGCCGTTTCTGGATACCAACGGGATCATGCGTGTCGGAGGGAGGCTGCAAAAGGCGAACATACCGTACGACAATAAGTACCCAATTGTGCTACCAAGATCGCACAAACTTACCGCGTTAATAATTCAGAACGAACATCAGAAAAATTCCATGCGGGCCCGCAACTAACACTCGCGGCGGTAAAAGAGAATTATTGGCCCATGGCAGGCAGAAGTACAGTCCGCAGAATAATTAGCAGGTGCGTAATTTGCTTTAAAAACGCGCCGATAAATTCGAGATATGTGATGGGTAACCTACCGGAATCACGGGTTACCCCCTCGCGACCGTTCACAAACACCGGAATAGATTATTGCGGCCCTTTTCTGGTGAAAGAAGGGAGAAAACGGAATGCGAAATATGTAAAAACATACGGTGCAATATTTGTATGCATGGCGACAACGGCAGTTCACCTATATCTGAACCGGACATAAAGGAGATACCAATCAATCGGCTATCACGGCTACAACTAATCGAGCAGCTGCGACAGCATTTTTAGAAGCGGTGGTCGAAGGAGTATTTAAATCTACTCAAATAGAGGCCTGCGAGATCCGTACAAACACGTGATCCACTGCAGGAAGGCCACTTGGTTGTCATTCGAGATGACAATCTACCCCCACTACGATGGCTATTGGGCAGGGTGGAGCAATTAATACCGGGCGCAGACGGAATCGTTCGGACAGCAATGATTCGAACATCTAAGGGAATCATTAAGCGGGCTGCAACAAGGCTGTGTGTTCTACCGATAGAGCAGCCATAGGCAGTCATAACAATTGTCGATTTGTAAATATGTTCATAAAGGTAGTATAAATATCATAAAGGTATATCATAAAGGTAGTGCTTGGAGGGTTTGGTTAGTATTAGAATATACAGTATATATAAGGTTCACTAGATTCTAAGTGTATTTTAAAAGGCAGGCCTTTCAAGGGGGCCGGCATGTTCCGCCATTGTCGGAACAGTGGGAGCAATATTATACAACGGGGGATTCCGAGAAGATGCAAGTGTAAAAATAACCAGCAAAAGGCTATTTAGGGATCGAGAGTTGGCATATCTATTGTATTCAGCCTCTTGTCTTGAATTCCTGGAACTTGGAGAGTGGCACCAGCTGCCCCCACTTTAAGATCGCATCGGTGCCCTTAATGGGATGTAGCATGGAGGAGGGGAAAAGGACAATTACATTTTAGCTTAAAATAGTTAGTTACTTTCCATACTTGTTAAGCGGAATCACGTACAGGCGATCCATATCAAGCCAATAGATAAGAATAGTTGCGAATAGTCCAAGTACCACACCGAAGATATTACAACGAGTAATATAAATAATTATTTCATTACAATATTGAAGTGTATTATTTGGATTAACTCCTTCCGCCCTTACAACGTGGAAGTGGAAAGAGACAGCAGTCTTTTTTCCGAGCAAAGTGAGAAAGCGCGTACACGAAGGCGTGCATAGTACGGGAGTGGGAACCAGCACGACCGTACAACCTTACAGGGTTACTGACAAAATATATAAGCATCACTAAATCTACATTTTTCACACAAGATTCAAAAAGTGCTTTCAGCCACATCATCGTTACTACAGGATCACCTGTGACTGAACGTCAACGCAAACTGTTTGGCCAAAAAGCAACTGCTGCCAGTCCAAAGATACAACGACTCGTAGACAGCGGGGTTATACGACCGTCTAGTAGTCCACACATGAGCAAGCTCTATACATCTCACTAAGAAAAAGGATTACACATATCGTCTTTGTGGTGACTACCGCAAACTAAATAGTAAACGCAGCACAACTACAAGTACCTCTCATAACATATATTAACCCTTTCGCTACGAGCGGTGACTATAGTCACCCAACGCCTGACGCTCGCTACGTTAGAACGGTGACTTAGATCACCCGTGATCTTTCATGAGAAGAGTATATTTGTTATCTCAATGGTTATCCATCGCAAGTATTTTGCACTTATTTTACGCTGCGTAATATCAGGCTGACACAATGGACAGCAGTTTAAAAATAACATTTCGGCAGTACAGTTGTTTCAGCCCGCTCACACTTTCGAAATATTTGTACGATAGGTGGTTTAATTTTTTTGTATTTTTCACATCATTGAATTTTTTTTATTTTTCGTTTATTTTTTACACCTCAAAGATAATGAATACGAATTACAAAAGGCGGAGAGGAAACTGCTATTCCATGGAAAACAAGAGGAATGAGATGTACAATAATTCATCGGACACCAATAGCGATACTGCAATAAATAATATTTGTGCTAGAAAGAAGGCAATCATCATTCGTCGGAAAAATGTACTTAGCACGTCAGAATCAACAGATAATTACATCGAAGATGCTTTGCAATCAACTACTTTTAATAATATCCAATAAGCTATGAAGAATGTTGAATTAACATTTCACAACGTTAATACTTCCAATTCTGAACTTCAGACAGAAGACATAAATTTCTCATCTGAAATATTAGACTATTTTCTATTATTTTTATCACCTGATCTTGTGGACTTTATTGTGGATAAGAGAAATAACTATTAGGCACATACAGTAAATGATGACTTGCGTAATATCAAAATTGGTACAACTGTCGACGAGCTTTACTGTTTTTTCACATGTACGCTACTAATGTCGAGAAACAAAAAATTACGGCTTAGTGAGTATTAGTCTAGAAACAAACTTTTAAAAAGTGATATTTTTACAGAAATTATGCGTAGAGATAGATATTTAATTTTATTGAAAATGTTGCATTTTGAAGATAATAATCAAAATTCTTCTAATCGTATGCAAAAAATTAGCGGGGTTTTAAGCAGACTTCAAAAATTGTTTTAAAACTCATTTTATCCTTTTCAAAATTTATGCATAGATGAAAGTCTTTTACTATACAAGGGCAGACTATCTTTTAAACAATATATACCGGCCAAAAGAAGCCAATTTGGCATTAAAACGTATGTATTATGCAACTATAAAACTGGCTACGTACTAGATACTATCGTATATACAGGTAGTGTTTCACACGTGACAGAGAACACGAAAGAAATTGGCAAAACAGGAAATATCGTTTTAACACTTTTGAAACCGTACTTGGGAAAATTTCATTCATGTATGTCGATAATTATTATAGCAGAAAATTAAAAAAAGGCGAGGTTGATTTTCGGACATCAAGTAATTTGCTGGCCCTTAAATGGCGTGATAAAAGGGAGGTATTTATGCTATCCACTTTCCATACTGGCGAATTAATATGTACAGGAAAGAGAAATTATAAAACTCAAGAACTTATACGTAAACCCAAATGTATAATCGATTATAATTCATGAATGGGCGTTGTCGACAAATGTGATATGGTTATCAGTTCCATTAAATCTATCAGAAAATCTATAAAATGGTACAAGAAGTACTTTTTTCATTTGCTATACATTGCCATTTGGAATTCTTATTGTTTGTATAAATACAAAACAGGAAAAGATATTCCTGTAGCCGCTTTTCATCTTGAATTAATAAGATAAATTTTACGAAAATACCATAAAGACGACTTTAGACAAAGCGCTTTTAGATTTGCGGATAAATATCCTTTGAGGCTTACTGATAGTCACTTCCCAGCGATTTACACTAGCGAGAAAACAAAACGAAAAAGTGGATTACGAAAGTGTATTGTTTGTACTAAGAATGGTGTCCAACGACAAACACATTACCAATGTAAAACATGTGAGGTAGGACTTTGTGTATACCCGTGCTTTGAAACCTTCCATACGAAATTATATTATTAAATTATATTTTCTAATTGCATTATATGATAAATTTTTTACCATTTCCTTTCTACGAGCGATTACACCCGCTCTGCGTAAAATACCGCGGTATTGAGCGTATCATGGGCGATTACATTTGTTTCGCAAATGCACATTTTCGGCGCGGCGGCTCACTCAGCGAGAATCGCGCGCCGCAGAATGCGTCCGTAGCGGAAGGGTTAAAAATTCCAAGAAGAAAGACAAAACTCCTTTCGACTGGACGTAGATCTCACAACTATCTTTTCACGATTGCAAGAAAGTTCTTTCATCTGTAGCACTTACTACATATCCAGTTCCCAACGCATCTCTACGACTGACAACAGATGCTTTGACTACTGCTATCAGCTCAACACTTGAACAGAAAGAACACGACAAAAAATGGAGACCGATAGGGTTCTTCTTAAGAAAATTGACAGAGACCGAGACAAGATACAGCACTTATGACAGAGAATGCCTTGCAATTTTCGCCAGCACAAAACGTTTTAAACATCTTTTAAAAGGACGACAATTTACTATTAGAACAGATCACAGATCACTGACTTACGCTATCATACAAAAATTAGAAGAAGCATCAGAACGTCAATTGAGATAAATGGACTACATCTCACAATTTAAAACGGACATAGTCTACGTAAAGAGTAAAGACAACGTAGCAGCAGACACTCTCTCAAGAATCACTACAATTAACGTACCAACGGCACTAGATTCACAGATAATACAACAACATAGACAAGACGACAATGTACTAAAAGAACTTCTCAAAAGTGGTAGTTCATTCTTACAATTAAGTAAACTCAAACTCCACAACTCAAGCATTTACTGTGACATTTCGACAGGAACAGTCTGTCCTTACCTCCTACTTATACTCCGCAAGACAGCTTTTGAAGTTATCCATGGGCATTCGTATCCAAGAAGGAATATCACGTCCCGCCAAGTTCGGAAAAAGTTTGTATGACCAACAAAGAAAAAAGATATCACTATCTGGGCTAGAGAATGCATACCTTGTCAACGTTCCAAAGTACGACACACACGTATTCAATCACAGCATATTAATATACCAGATGATCGTTTCAAACATATACATTGAGACATCATCGTGGAACCTTAACATAAGGGCTATAAATACTGTCTGACTAACATCGATTGTTTCTCTAGATGGCCTGTTGTAATCCTATTAAAGGACATTACTGCGGATACAATCATAATTGCTCTATTTGACCACTGGATTGTACATTACGGCACGCCAATAACAATAAGATCTGATCGAGGTTCGTAATTTGAGTCATCCTTGTTTCAAGCTTTTTCCAAATTCATCAGCTATAACAAACAGAGAACAACACCATATCATCCGCAATCGAATGACATGATTGAACGATGGCATAGCACTTTGAAGTCAACATTAATGTATTCACCAAAACCCTGGACAGAGATACTCTCCACTGTGCTACTCGGATTTCGCACTAGTAACAAAGAAGACATTCAAGCCTCACCAGCGGAAATTCTATACGGTACAACCTTATCCTAACCCCCCCCCCCCCACCATTTTTATCTTAAGAGGAAGTCGAATGATGCTTTAGAATTATGCAACATTACCGTGATAATCAGTTTAATCACGAAGATCGTTGGCGAAATGAGCGGCGATATGAAGATGACCGGGACGTGCGCGTTCTTCCGCGCTTTGATAAGCGACCCAGCCAACAGCCTCAACAACGAAGACAGGGTGCGCTCACGCCCAGACGGTCTCAGCCATCTCCAAACATACGGCCTCCACATCAAGAACCAGTGAGATCAAAGGGGTGAAGGTGCTCCTAGACTAGCAGCTTTATCGACTACTGCTATTGCACCAAAGAATCACCCCACCCCCCCTCCTATATGAGGAAGCAATACTACCAGCGTCAGACCATGAGAGCCGCGCTACGCCTGAAGAATTATTAATATATCCAGGCTTTTTTTCTGTCTCTGCTTTGTCCAGAGAGACGCATCCGTTGATCGCTGCAGTAGATACTAACGTAAGCCGTAAGGTACTGGAGTTCGCACTCGCCTACTATACAGCAACACTGGTGTATGCTCGCGAACTTAAGGTTTTGATGATATCCGGACGACGAGTTTCCCTAGAAGAAGAGACCTTTATGAATTTAGTTTATGCAGGGGGATATCGACCACCAGCTTCGATCTCCTTTTACCTGAAGGGATTTGGTAATACCAAGCTACAGAATCAACGCAAACTAAAATTCAGAATGCGCCCTCGTCCAGTCCACCAATCGGAAGATGGCTCAATAGGATGGTTTGGGCAGGTGAACGGTCAGACACATTTTCTTTACAGCAGCTATCCATGCCTAACTGTTTATGCAGCTCGGATCCAAAATGATTTCAACTATATCATGAATCTAGACCTCGATCCCAATTGAGATCTCCCACCTGACATCGCTCCTAAGGGTAAATCGGTTGGCTCGCCGACTCCAAATCTATTGGGTTGGGCTCCATCTGTACGGCTGTCACTACAGCAAGTTCAATAGCTTCACGGAGCGGGATTTGGTCCTGATTTTCAAATTGAAAGTGAACATGATACAATCCCATATTTACCTCGACTAATGAATGCAGTCCAACAAGAGATTGACTGCGTCAGAATCAAGACAGGTGAGTTACTAGCAACAGCTGATGATTCACTAGCATAAGCAGTGATCACCAAGGTTTCTAACCCCAACTCTGATAATCGGATTGAGAGTTTAGCAAGTAACTACGCATATCACTCTCTCGAAGTTATTGGAAACATCGTAGTAGCGGCGAAATCCACCTGTTACATTACGCTGAATCGTGCAGCCCACCGCATAAGAAAACTATTCTTTTAACACGTTGAACGCGCGGCGCCAATATTTCTGATCTTTCTGCTCTGCCGGCAGCGAGCGGGCGACACATTCATAAAAAACAAAAGTTTCGGTGCTTCTCTTTGAGTGAAACAATGAGACAGTGCGTACCTCCAAGGGGCTTTCAGTTGCAAGAAAGTAACAGGCATCTACAGATCATTTGAGAGTAAAAAATTTAAATTGTTCCTGAGAGTATTTATCGCCCATAAAACCGAAAATGTTCAACAGAGATGACAGTGATTCATCAAGCGAAGTGTTTTTTTCATTCAGACGTCGCCGGGTGTTACGGCTATCGTCATCAGAAGATGATATTTCAGTAGACCAGGAAACGGAACTTGAGAGAAGAAGTAGGAGAAGAAGCACAGGTGCTAATAAAATCTGTGACGGAAATGAATGGTTTGATCCAAAAGGGAATCAGCCAAGTATTGTTCCCTTTACGCGTAAAAAGAGAATAGATCTCATGTGTGCAATATAAAATCGTATAAAGTCGTGTGAAGTTGCGTAAAGTGGTATCAAGTCGAAAGTTGCGTTACAGTTACCATGAGTGTGAATCCGATTCAAAGTTGATTAAGAGTGTTGCGCGAGAAAAGTTAACCACGCATGAATACTTAAGTAAAGTTGTGAAGTAATCGGTAGTGTTGGTGTAATGGTGATATAGGGAGACGATAGAGAAACATTAAGAGTAAGAAAAGTAGCTGTTTGAACGATGGCTCAATTCAAGGTAACGCTCGAAACGAGTGCGGATGAGCAGGAAGTTAGACGTGAGGAATTAAACGAAATGGCCGTTGAAAACGCGTCACTAAAAAGACGAGGTGAAGAACGAAAGCGTCAAGGTAAAGCAGTCGAGGAAGAAGCCGTCACTTACACCTATAAGCAGATTGACTCCATGAAATTAAGGGAGTTAAAATTAGCGGCGAAGAAGTTAGGGTTATCCACAGTTGGAAACAAACAGGCGTTAAGAAATCGCTTGAAAGATGCGATGAAAGATGAAGAAAGTGAAGAAGAATCACAGAGAAGTGGACAACGCGTGGAAGGAGGAGCAGTTTAGTGCTACTACGCAACAATTCGCTTCGTTCTCCATAAAGAATGAGGAAGAAAGTCTATCATATTTCAACGGAGAGGATAAGCTACTGATAGACCACTGGATCCACGATTTTGAAGACACCAGCGCATTGTTGGGATGGAACGATTTGCAGAAGTTTATCTACGGGAAACGTATGTTAAAAGGAGCAGCAAGACAATTTATATCGTTCGAAAGAGAAATTAAATCATGGGACAGCTTAAAGCGTAGTTTGATTAGGGAATTTCAAGTAAAAGTAAATTCGGCCACGATTCATGTGCAGTTGTCCAAGCGCGGACAACAAACAAGCGAAAGTAGTCGTATGTATATTTATAGTATGCAAGAAATCGCGAATCAAGGTAACATCGAAGAAGACGCCCTTATACAATACATAGCGGATGGTTTGTTAGGCGAACGTCGCGATAAGGCAATATTGTACGGATCCCGAACGCTCACAGAATTCAAAAGTAATATTAAAATATTTGATAAACTTAAAGAAAGTACCGTACAAGGAACGCAATTTAGAAAAGACAATCAAGGAAACGTAGCGTCAGCACGTATCGGTAGATCTCCGGCGATAAAGAAAGACCACTGTTACGGATGCGGTTCGGAAGCACACAGTTATCGTTTCTGTCCAGACAAAGATAAAGGTCGCAAATGTTTTAAATGTACTAATTTCGGTCACATAGCGAGCCATTGTAATAAGGTACAGCAGCTGTCGGAAAATAGAGCAGGTATCAATTGTGTTCACTCTTCTACGAATAGAGTTACGATCAGGATTAATGGTTTGTTAGCATATGCGTTATTGGATACGGGCAGCGAAGTAAGCATTATAAATTCAGGGCTATATGATAAATTAGGAAGACCAAGATTATATGAAACCACTCGACGATTGGCAGGGTTTGGTAATGCGATAACAAAGCCAATAGGGAGATGTGAAGTGAATATCGATATCAAAGGCGGTATATATAAAACGGATGTATTTGTAGTAAGCCAGTCGGATATGGGTTACGAAGTTCTTTTAGGAAGAGAGTTGCTGAAAGAATTGGACGTTCGTATAAATAAAGGGCAAGTAGAAATAAGACGACCAGACAAAAGACTCAGCGAGGAGGTAAGTAAAGGATCGGTTAAGTCGAGCGACTATGGTCATGTTGGTGGTGAGCGACGAACGATATGAATGAAAATAAAGAAGTAGAAGATATAAAGGCGATAATGGAAATAAAACATGTAGATACGGATGAAATAGACGTAAGAGAACCGTACAAGGTGCGCATAAAAGAATTAATACAAAATTATAAGCCAAATACTAAACCAGACGCGCGAACAGAAACAAAAATAAAGTTGACTGATAATATTCCAGTTTGTTCTAAGCCGAGGAGATTAGCTCCGAAAGAGAAAAAAATAGTTTCTCAACAATTAGACGAATGGTTGGGCGAGGGAATAATTCAACCCAGTACAAATGAGTATAGTAGTCCGGTAGTAGTGGTACCTAAGAAGGATGGAACTTAGAGTTTGTGTTGATTTCCGTAGATTAAATGAAAAGGTGATAATAAATCGATTCCCAATGCCATTGATTGAGGACTGTCTCGATGCGTTAGCATAGGGAGTGGTATTTTCGACAATTGATCTTAAGAACGGGTTTTTTCATGTCAAGATTGAGGAGGATAGTCGTAAATTCACTTCGTTTGTTACTCCAGACGGGTAATTTGAGTTTTTTAGAACACCTTTTGGGTTATGTAGCAGTCCCGCCAGTTTTTTAAGATTTATTGATGAGGTTTTTGGCGATTTGGTAAGGAAGAAAATAGTATAAACATACATGGACGATCTTATTATCTCAGACATCGATTACGAAGATGCGTGTAGAAAGTTGGAAATAACGTTAACGGTAGCAGCTCAGAACGGGTTAATTATAAATTGGAAGAAGTGTAAGTTCCTTCGGGAGGAAATTGAGTTCTTAGGACATGTGGTGTGAAATGGAAGTATTTGCTCATCACCCACGAAAATAAAAGCGGTACAGCGGTTTCCGGAACCGAAGAATAGAAAACAAATACAAAGTTTCTTAGGTCTGACAGGATATTTCCGTAAATTTATTAAGGATTACGCTAAGATAGCAAGACCATTATCAGATTTGTTAAAGGCAGGTAAGGCATTTGTCTTTGATACCGTAGAAAAAGAGTCGTATTCGCGGTTAAAGTATCTTTTGTCTCAAGAGCCGGTGCTCCGTATTTATGACCCCGGAGCAATGACGGAATTGCATACTGATGCAAGTATAGACGGGTTTGGCGCCGTATTATTGCAAAAATACGACAACGAAAAAAATTATCATCCGGTTCATTACATGAGTCATAAAACGTCGGAAACAGAGCGGAAGTACCATTCGTATGAATTAGAAGTCCTAGCGATAATTAAAGCAGTTCAGAAGTTTAGAGTCTATTTGTTAGGAATAAGATTTAAGTTAGTTACGGATTGCCAGACATTCCAAAAGACGCTTAAGAACAGGAAGTTAGCACCGAAGGTAGCAAGGTGGGCGTTGTCATTGGAAGAATTTGACTTTGAAGTTGAACACCGTCCAGGAGAAAGAATGAAGCATGTAGATGCACTCAGTCGTTATCCGGTGGTGTGTATCGAAGATACATTATTACAAAATATAAGAAAGAAACAGGAAGAACAGGAAAGATTACGTGTCATACGTCTTGTAGTGGAAAAGGAGCCATACGAAAATTATATTTTAGAAAATAATATTTTGATGAAGCGTGTAAACGATAAGAACGTGATAGTGTTGCCTACGAGCATGCAGTCTAATATCATAAGAAAGATTCACAAAAATGGTCATTTTTCTGTACGAAAGGTAGCCGAAAAAATCGAAAAGATCGTCAGCTGTTGTGTACCGTGTATATTAGCAGAGCGTAAGCAGGGGAAAAGGAAGGTCAGTTACAGCCGATACCGAAGGGGGATAGACCTCTCGAGACTTATCATGTCGACTATCTAGGGCCGATGACAGCAACGAAAGAAAGTCTGCTAAAAATTCAAGAAGAGAATTGGCGTAATTATAACCGTAAATGTAAGAAAGCGAGTGTTTACAACGAAGGCGATTTAGTAGCGATAAAGCGCACGTAGTTTGGTGCGGGGTTAAAGATACAAAAGAAATTCTTAGGTCCGTATAAGATATCTAGATATAAGAGAAATAACCGATATGAAGTGATTCGCGTTGGTGGGGGTGAGGGACCAAAGATCACCACAACGGCGGCGGATTACATGAAACCGTTCGAAGAGTCCCCTTCGGGGGCCGAAGGAGATGCAGATATGGCCGAGTGTGGGATGGGGAAATTCGACAAAGGGAATACGAAATAAAACAATGTATAGTTGGTAGGACCGTTGGAGTGTAGCGACACGCAGCGGTACGTTCTAATGCGAGAAATAGAGATATAGAAAAAAGATCTAAGATGAGTCATCGTTTAGCCTTTAAGCAGCGAACATATATTGTTGTATCAGAATAAATTGTATTTATATGGAACAGTCTATTCACCTTCAAGAACCATTTATTATTAACACCAGTATTCCTGATCTTCAATAAGCAGATATTCGGAGAAAGACTGATGAGGAGAGAAAGGAATCCTACATATATGTTGTTTCTCTTATTTGCAGGTAATGTAACTAATGTACATAGTGTAGTTTTAAGTGTAATTTGTATTAAACAATGTAAAGCAATGCAGATAATGTAAGTTAGTGTAAATAATATTAATAAAATAATCGACTTTTATTTGCAGAAACTCAAGGCAGTTATATTCCATAAAATATAATCCTTATAAGAACAGTATAAAATATACCTTATATATAAATCTCGTGTCACTATGTTTGTCCACGGTGAACTCCTAAACTACTGAACCGATTTTAATCAAATTTTGCACACTGTGTGCAGTTTGATCTAACTTGAGATTAAAAAGCAACTATATGTAGCCTGCTCACGTGTAAAAAAAAAAATAAAATTATGAGAATGTTCATCGCCGAAGGGTGGAGGAGATGTAAGGAAAATGTATTTTCTTTGGGATTGAAGTTGCCGTGCTAGCGCGGTTGAATGTTACTCATGGCAACAGGGTGTAACAAGAGATAGAGGTGAACAAAAGCAGACAAAAACAGGGAGAATATAAAAAGGCACGCGTGTGAGTTTCCTAGAAAAAATTAAATAAATAAGAAGTTTAATAAATAGAAGATTAGATAAAAGTGTAACGAGGGAGAAGGAACATTAATTGTCGTTTCTCTTTTACAGGTAAAATTGTAAATATTGTTAATAGAATGTAGTTGTTAAATAAATTGTAAAAACTCTTTTACAGAGCAACCAATTGCGTTTTATTAATTATAGAACCTAGAGGTATTTGTCGTATATCTGTTAGTTCCATAAGATTCTAACACATGGTGATGTAAGGTAATTTATCGCTACTCATTTTAATAATTCAATTTTATTTTAACATTTTACATTATTATTTTAATTAAAATGCCACCAACAAAATCTAACCTCAACAATGTGCGGAGCAAACGTATTGAAATAGCTAATCAGTCGAGAGAAGAAATCACAGCAAGAAGAGGAGCTCAAAGAATCAGGACAGCAGAGAGTCGTGCACAAGAATCTCAAGAACAGCGGGACAAACGTCTGCGACAGACTCTTGCGAGAATAAGAGCGGCGCGTGAACAACACATAGCTACAGCACGAGTACAAGAACGACAGAAACAGCGGACCAACCGCTCATTAACACGTGCATCATTTGTTCGTGCTGCGTTCGAATATGCACCAGATATTAATTACTCTGCGCATCCAAAAATTGCTATCGGCGCAATGGATAAAGTATGTCAATATTGTCAGGTATGCACCAGATAATAATTACTCTGCGCATTCAAAAATTGCTATTGACACAATGAATAAAGTATGTCAATATTTTCAAGCATTAAAATTTCGCAATGAAGCACTAGACATGTGGTGCGCATCAGGAAAAATAGTGCTGTCACCCCTATCCACTCCGCCGAAACACGGATATTTCGAAATTATTTTTGCGCAAAATACGCAAATTTAATTCCTTGCTTTTAAATGACGTCTTTTGGGACAACTAAAATTTCTGATTCCTCATCCGATGGACGTAATTTTGAAAATACATTTAAAATACGAGGCCAAGTGTACCATAAAATTGGGTCATTGATGCAAATGTCTAACGATAATCCGAAGTTTCTCAAAATTTATTTTATGGGCAGTTGTGAAGAACGCGTGACAACTCGGTGCGAGTATAATTTCATTGAACAAGCAGAGGAAAGAGAAATTGTGATATTGTTGGACAATTTTTTAGAAAATCAGAATCAACTCATTCAATTGATTAACACGTTCCGTACCAAGCGTGATTTCGTTGAGTTTCCTGCCGGCCCAAGTTTTACTGTCGGCGCGCTAGAACGATAGCGGAGAGATATGCGGGAATATAAACAATGTAACTCTAGTAGGTCCGTGCATTGTCGATTATCTTTATATAAATTACTATCGACCTATGAAATTTATAAATTATTTTGTTCCGAAATAATCTTATATGTAAGTTTATTTAGGATTTTTAAACGTTTATCGCTTATCCACAAAACATCCTTTCATCATGACTCAAAACTCTGATTCTACAAATCGCGGTTGTCCTTCGAAAATGAATATTTTGGCGATAATAGAGTACAATATTGGTAAAAGTGGCTTTGACAGAAGCTACCAGATGTTGTCATATTCAACAATCATACAAAAAAGCATCAAATAGTATCGCAAATGGGCCATATATTTACTTTTAGGTACAACGATCGTAAACGCACATATAGTATATCAGAGAGTTACACAAAAAAAAATAAAAATAAGAAAATTTTGTGAATTTTTTGTCACAAAATAGTTGTCTTTAAAAAATACTGTGCCCAACACTGATAGACACGGAAGAAGGAATCTGTCTCACTTCTTAGAGATTCGCAAGAATCAGCAGGGCAAGCTTGTAAAAAGGATGTGTGTACTGTGTTACCAAAAAAAGAGGAAAAACGTAGGACGCCAAAAAGCAAAAGAAAATCTTAAAAAAACGACAACTTATTGTTTGAATTGCCCAAAATCGCAACAAATGTGCTTGGACTTTTTCAACGAATATTATACGACATAGTATAATGTAATGTTTTATCGTATATAAATTATTAAAAAATAGAGTGTTATTTGTGTATTTTTAAAATTTTCATGTTGTATATTCTATATTTATACTTCAGAACTTGTTCCAATAAATTTGTTTTCAAAATGCAACAGAAAATCATATTTAACTTAAACAAGAAAAGCGTAACCCACATATGGGTTACGCGGACCCCACGGAAACATGCCCGTCACCCAAGTACGGGTTACGCGGGACGGAACGTGTTAAAAGAGTTTCACCACAATTGCAAAATGACAACTATCAAATCGTCATTAAAGCTGACAAAGTACCATTAGGAGAACATGCTGGCAGATTCAACGCGCCAACTGTTGATGAAGTTGCTGTTATTATGGCTGGTGATCCAGTTAACAATAATAGAACTATAAAAATTACACGGCGAAACAACACTGTCAGTAAGATTTCGGATCTACACCGTTCATGTGACGCCCTCCAATATCCATTAATATTTTGGCAAGAACAGGATGAATATCATCTTAACATCAAACAATGTGATCCAAATACTGGTGATTTTGACAATTAACTATTTAATTTCCCACTATATAAATTAATTTTAATTTTTTATTTCTTTTTCTTTATTATTCTCTCTCTCTCTCTCTCTCTCTCTCTTTTAAGGTAATAAAATAGATAAAAAAAAACGTTAGTACAATGAACTACTACGCACACCGATTGATGATTAGACATAATCAAGACAACTATATCTTTCGATATCGTCAACTATTCCATCAATACATTGTAGATATGTCTGTAGCAAACGCTTGCAATCTATTCGGTTCAGCCAAGCTAAATTACGATTGGAAGAATACATTCACTTACGAAATGCTATTGTCGGAAACGTCAATGGAAACGTAAACCCCAATGACATCAGTAATGCTTCCATTTCACCTTCAAGCTATATCGGCAGTCCACCGAACATGCAGGAATACATACAAGAAGCGATGACTTACGTATGTTATTACGGTCGTCCAAATTTGTTTATTACATTTACATGTAATCCGAATTGGGAGGAAATACAAATTTTACTATTACCAGGACAACAATCAATACATCGTCATAATATAACTGCACGTGTGTTTAAACAAAAATTAAAATCCTTGATTGATTTCATTGTTAAATATTCAGTTTTCGGTAACACACGTTGTTGGCTGTATTCGATTGAGTGGCAAAAGCGAGGTTTGCCTCATGCTCACATTTTAATTTGGTTCGAAGAAAAAATCCGTCCTGTAGAAATTAATCAAATAATTTCAGCTGAAATTCTGGATCCGTCAATTGATCAAGAATTGTTTGATATTGTTACTAGAGTTACATGGTTCACGGACAGTGCGGTGCATTTAACATGACATCCCCATGCATGGAAAATGGAAAATGTAAGAAGCGTTTCTCAAAGCAGTATACGAATGATACCATCACGGATATTGACGGTTATTCAATGTATCGCCGCAGAAATACTGAGAATGGTGGCCACACATACACAATGCGACTAGCAAATTCTACAAATTAAGTAGAAATTGACAATCAGTGGGTGGTACCATACTCACCATTACTTTCGAAAACGTATAAGGCTCATATCAATGTCGAGCTTAGCAGTTCCGTGAAATCCATTAAGTACATTTGTAAATATTTTAATAAAGGCAGTGACTTGGCCGTATTTGAAGTACAAAATATAACCCTTTGCACTCCGCTGTCCCCTCTCAGGAGACATTTAAGTTCATTAGTGATTACGGGAATTCAGTTATTTCAGCGCAATTTTCTGAGAAATGCATGTTTCCCTGAAGTTTTCTCTTTAAATGACAAGAAATCAAATCAAAATATCGCAAAATTACTAACAAGGAGACCTTACGGCTATGCCCTCACGGATTTTAACGAGCTTTGGTATAATAGTAGTATACTTATAGGGTGTTAACGTGTTAAAGTATTTTATAAAAATGCGAACCTAATTTTGAGAAAAAAGCTTTTAAAGTTTTAAATTTTTTGTACAAATGTTTATATTATTTTAAATGCGACTGTTTATCCAGTAGTGCGTTAACGTAAGTAGTAGCGTGCTCGCTCCTCGTGCTGCTAGTTAGTGTGCGTTCTTTCATGGGGAAAGTTTTTTTTAATAATTTTTTTCTATCTATTTTCAAATTGTTTTTTCATAATTCTTAATTTTAAAATATATACAGGAAAGAGAAAAATATTTATTACAAAAAAAATTAGAAATAATAAATTTTTTAATATCTTGCGCAAATAATAAAAGAAATAATTAATATATGTAAGATCAGGTGTGAGAAAGCAAAACACAAAAAAGGTTGATGATTAATATATTGAGAAAGTATCGATATTACAAAAAACGTTCAAATTGCTTCTTAATATACCAGATATTCTAACAAAGAAAAACGGCACGTCTTAAAATCTATCGGTTATACACTTAACACCGTTTCGAAATAATACGTTTTAAACGACTTAATAACACCTTGGACGACCTCATAAACACAAATTTAAACTAAACTAACGACTAATAACTCCTTTGCACTTTTACGTCTTCTCGTCTCGACAATCCGCTAGCAACTGTCGCGCTGGTCCTGCCCCCAAACATAAACACCTATACCGCTATGTTTATATTAATCAGCTGGGGACTAACAGACGCGCATCATCCTTCGTCCCCACATATATAATAGTTAATAAATAGAATATATACAATTATTATTTGATAGTATATTGAAGATACCTTTTCAGATACCTGTTAAAAAATAAAATGTTAACTGTTTTTCAAGTAATCGATTTTCCTTTATTTTTTTTTCAGAAGAAATGTCCAATACTATTACCAACTCGACACCACGAGACCGATCTCCTCATTCGAAAATTCCATAAACAGAATTTCCACGCCGGCATACAAACCACCCTCTCTCTATGCCATGCGTCAACGATTTTGGATTCTAGACGGCAAGAATCAAGTGCGGAAAATCGTACGTAATTGCGTACGCTGCATTTGATTCCGTGCGTCAGGCATTCAATATAAAATGGGCGATTTACCGAGATCTCGCGTCCTAGAAAACATCGCGTTCTCCCATACTAGAGTAAATTTCTTAGGTCCACTCTACGCGAAAGAAAAGAAACATCGTAACCAAGGTCGCGTTAAGATATACGGGTGCACCTTGTCTACATGTGCATAAAAGCCGTGCATATCGAATTAGTTAATGACTTGACAACAGACGCGTTTCTGGCTGCATTCCGTCCCACGTGTATTCAGATAACGGTACTAATTTCGTTAGGACGAACAATCAATTAAAAGATTTATGTGCCTTAATCACATCTGACAAATATAGGACGAAGATCCACAATTTCGCGACCGACCAAAAAATATCGTGGCATTTCAACCCCCCACTGTCACCCCACTTCGGAGATCTATGGAGGCTGCCGTCAAATCTTTCAAACATCATTTTAAACGAGTTGTTGGAGAACTTTTATTCACATACGAAGAGTTGAAAACCTTCGCCGTCGAGATTGAAGCCATATTGAATTCGCGACCGTTGTGCCCTATATCTCATCAGATCCTAACGACGCTGCAGCACTAACACCTGCCCATTTTTTAGTAGGAAAACCACTTAACATGTTACCGGAGGAAAATTACGAGAATGTTCCACCGAACCGGCTATCCTCATGGAAACACATTTCGAAGGTGCGGCAGGATTTCTGGCGACAATGTCACATTGAGTACTTACGCGAGCTGCAGAAACGCCAAAAATGGACAAACTCTCAATATAAGCTCGAGAAGGATACGATTGTCATTCTCATCAACAAGAACCAACCCTATATGAGATGGCAATTGGGACGGATCACCGACATGCACCCTGGAAAGGACGAGGTGGTTCGGGACGTAACCGTGAAAACGATTCATGGAACCATCAAGCGAAATACCACAACTGTGTGCCCTTTACTAAATAATTGTTAAATGCTTTCGAATATGTACCCGTCAAACAAAATGTTGACGCATGACCTAAAGAAGACGCGTGAGTCGACTGGCCAGCGACGTTGAGATTGTATTAAGTGATTTGCGACTAAAAACTGTAACTTAGTATAAGTCAATCCCGCCAAATTCTCATCGAGTCAAAATGTTGTTGATCGGTACCCTCTCAACGAGGGGTGTATGTACGATCGGAACCAATCATGAGCGAGAACTTAATGTTTGTAATACGCGCCCCTAGTCCGATAGGGAGTTATTAGACATTAGCGGTCGTATCTCCACCACTCGGCATCGAGTGCGTGCGCCCTGCTGGGTCCATTATCGAATCCAATCGACCTATTCTCTTGCTGGACGCCTAAAAGGACACTTCGGAGACCACGAGCGAATTCATTATTAAACGAACAAAGCATCCAAGGAGTAGTGCGAATCATACCTTCGAGTAGAAGATAGAGAGGTGACGGACCGCGGAGACTGTAAATACAGTAAAGAAAGGGAGAGGTGATACGATACGGTGAGAAAACATTCCTTTTTATTGGTACCAATATATTTACACGAATTAACGAGAAGAGTGGTCCCACGTGGTGAATCGCTGATAAAGAGACCACGTGTATTGTCCGTGGTTGACCGTTACTGACGTATAGTTTAATATACGAACAGGGTTTTTAGACTGGGAGATCGACAAAGAAACTTAGGGAGTTCATCAGAGGTGCGGAGGCGGAAAGAGCCAGACGATCAAACATCAAGGGCGAGGTGTCTGGTCGTATGAAGCGGTGCCTCAAGGGGGTATTGGAGGTCGCTGGGGTGATGGATGAGCGCCTAGGCAAGCAGACGGGTGCCTCTTCCTCCAAAACAGAGGCAGTTATCCAGCTAAGGGCGGAGATGCGGGTCACCGAGAAACAGAAGAGGGATCTTGGGGAGGAATATAACAAACTCAGAAGGGAGCTGTGGAAGAAGGAGTCTGCTCCTGGATCTACCCAGAAGGAAAAAACAGCGATGGCAGCTCCGAAATCAAGTGTGTCCGGAGTGTTAGCAGCTAGGGATAATCTAGTGTCGCTGGACAATAGACTGGAAGCTGCCAGATACAGTAGGGATGCGGACATTGCGAACATCATGAAGTCCCCCCTCCTAGTGATGAGAAATGGTTCTCATCATTGGTGGGGACTCCGCTATCCGCGATGCTTTTGGGCGAAAGCAGATGACCCTGTAGTCTGATGCGTAGAGGTTTTTTTGTAGCTGTTAAGTGCGGGGACTCGCTGGTGATTTCAGTCTACTTTCCCCCCAGAGAGGTAGTTAACATGTTTTGTAGACATCAACACGAGCTCGAAGAGCTCTTAGGAAGATTTCCTACTCTTCCAGCGCTGGTGGCTTGCGATTTCAATGCCCGGTCTACCAGGTGAGACCCGGAAGGCAGAAGCAACCTAACGTGAGAGTTGCTCTGTATGTGGGCCAATAGGTTGAACTTACATCTGTTCAATCAAATAGGCCGCCCCACGTGCGTTTGGCCGCAAGGGTCGAGCGTTATCGACCTTACGTGGAGCTCGCCAGCTGCTAGTGTCCGCCCCTCGGAATGGAGAGTAGATGAGGCCGAGTCCCTTTCGGACCATTCGTATTTAGTATTTAGATATAGTCATGAGACTATAGACGTCCAAAGCTCGCGCCCACAAGATAGATTCTTCCCTCGATGGGACACGAGGGCTGTTGATGTGGACGTTCCTGCTGCAACCTCCATATCGAGTGAGTGGACACATCCTAGGAACGTTGATAGTGCGCAAGTGTACGCAGGTTGGGTGCGTAGAACGTTTAAGCACGCCTGTGATATGGCAATGCCAAGGGTGAAAAACTTAAGGGACAGGGGGCATAAAGAACATTAGTGATCGCGGGAGATCGCGACTCTTAGGACTGCAGCTACGACGGCAAGAAGGCGATACCTGAGAGCAAGGCGTAGTGGTAATCAGGCGAGGGTCGAGCTCTGCCTGGAGGACCGACGCGAAGCAAAGAGGGCTCTTAAAAGGGCCATTAGAAGGGCCAAAGCCTTGGCCTGGAGGGAGTTTTTAGAGACGATTGATTCCGACCCATGGGGCAGGCCATACCGCTTGTTTATGGGAAAGCTTATACCGTTCTCCATTCCGTTCACGGAATCGTTGGAGCCGGACGTTTTGGATCAAGTGGTAGAGGGCTTTTTTCCTCAAGTGGATTTAAGTGGGACAAGTGATGTGCGCGGAGTGCAAATAGATGGTGCGGTAGTGACGCCAGAAGAGATGTTTATTGCGGCCAAGAAAATCGCTGGCGGGAAGGCTCTGGTACCAGACGGGGTCTCTGGCATAGTTGAACAGATGTCTGCTGCGTACTGCGTACAGTAAGGTCTAGCTGAGTACTTCACGAGGTGTTTGAGGTCCAGTACTTTTCCAGCAGCCTGAAAGAATGCCAGATTGGTCCTAGTTAAGAAAATGCATGATGCTCAGCCAGACTTGCCTAGTTCCTATAGGCTTATCTGTCTGATTAAAGAGGTGGGGAAACTGCTAGAAAAATCATCGTTACCAGGATAAACGCACGCCTGGAGTCAAGGGGCCTGCTGTCACCAGCGTATTAGTGGTTCCGAGTTGGACGCTTGACGGTAGGTGCAATATAAGTGGTGAAGGATTACATAGAAGAGTGCGACGAAACCCGTCGAGTAGGGATTCTAATCTCTTTAGACATTAATAACGCCTTTAATTCCCTACCATGGGACACTATATTTCAGGCGCTTGAGGGAAAGGGGCTTCCCACTTATATGGTAAACTTCGTACAGAGTTATCTTTCGGATCGGCTCTTACTATTTGTGGGAAGCCAGGGCCGACTCGTCGGGAGACGCATGTTGTGCGGTGTGCCGCATAATTTGATATAGGGACCAACCCTGTAGAACATCGCCTCCGACGGAGTCCACCGCGTCCCGCTGCCCTAGCAGCAGGGCGGGACCTGTCATGGGCGATATTGAACGCAGAACGGGACCTTGAGGTCCTCGTGAGTGTGATTGAGGAGTTGGGTCTTAAAGTTGCGCCTTAAAGTGGCGCCGCACAAAACGTAGGCGATGGCCTTCCTTGCCTCTGCTTTCTGCAGACGCAGGAGTGTCCCCCCCCTTGAGATTAGGCTCAGGGGAGCTTGTATTGCGATAAAGCCCAGGGTAAAATACCTGGGCAAAGTGTTAGATATTCAAGGATGTCTTTCAGGCTCCACTTTAAGACCTTGATTCCTAAGACGGAGCGGATCCTTCGGGCGCTTGGAAAGCTCCTTCCGAATCTTCACGGGCCGAGGGAAAAGAAGCGACGCCTCTACAGCAGCGTGATCCACTTAGTGCTTCTTTACGGGGCCCTGGTGAAAGACCAGCGAATTAGGCGGATCGTTCGAAGCTTTCAGAGGAAGGTAGCGATCAGGGTCATTCTCAATGAGAACGACCTTTCACGCCACTCAATAAATAAATTTTGAATATGGTAGACACAACTTGAGTGATTAGCGGGCGTGGGATGGAAACCCACGCCACAACGGTGTCAGGTGGTGTAAGGGCAGGCCACCCGCCGTCGTCATCCGTCGACTGCCAAGAGCTCGGGGTAAATAACCTAGCCCCGGCTCTGGATTTGTTTATAGAAAGCGCATCACGGGTAGGCGACCTGGCCTGTGTTGCTGTCAATACGCCAGGAAGGGAAAGCAGCGTGGTGTGGAGGACACAAAAGCGGCCAAGGCTGATGTTTGGCGCGTCTCCGTCTACGTCGGAAGGGCAGTTGATGGACTTCACGGGTCCCGCGAGAAAGGTGCCTACGGTGCCTTCGACGAGTAGTTTGGAGACCGGCAGGCTGTTGGAGAAAGTGAGAGAGGTCGTGGAGATCGCGGAACAAGACAGAAAGCGATCGGGTAATCTGAAGGGGGACATCTCTAGCAGGATTAAGCACTGCCACATGGAAGGATCAGCGCCTAAAGGCCGGAATGGACAAGGAGTGTGATGTCGCGGAGGCGATCACTTAGCTCAGGGCTGAGAACAGGATCATCGTGGCGCAGAATAGGGAGCTGACAGAAGAGGTGGCGCGACTGAGGAAGAAGGTGTTACAGGGGGAGGTGAACCCTCCCCTCCTTTTAGCTCGAACGAAATGACGAGGCCCGCCGCTTGTGGCAGCCAGGGAAGAGGAACAGAAGTGCCAGCAGGGTTGTCGCGGGATGGCGGAAACAATGCAGCACCTGGTGAAAACAGTGGGAGAGATACAGGCGTTCTTGCGGGACAAGACATACGCTAAGGTGGCCTCCGGACCACCAGTTTGTGATCCCCCGCTCGTCCGCCTCCTAGTGTGGTGCAAACAGTCAGCAAGAATACGGCTCCTCCATCAAAGGAGGGGTTCGCGGCCGCAAAAGACTAGTTCGGTCAGATTGGTTGGGCTGGAGTCTGGAGCGATGAGTACGTCGATACGGTGTGCGCTCCTGGAAGTGAAGCAAAGTGTCGACCCCAACTCAATTAGGCTGGGGGACATTCGGATGGGGAGAGGACGGCTTGGGGAGGTTACGGTTACTGCCCCTACTGCAATGTGCTTGGCAGCGCTAGAGAAGAGGAGGATAATCGTAAATTGGACCTCGGTTAGGGTCCTGGCGCTAAGGCTAAGATCCCTAAGGTGCCATAGATGCCTGGCTAGGGGCCATGTTACAGCTTCGTGTCCTGCTGCAGCTGCGAGGACAGGGGTCTGCTTTGTCTGCGGGGAGCCGAGACATATTGCCAGGGAGTGTGCAGGCAAGTCCAGGTGTCCTATCTGCGCGGAAGCGAGTCGACCACAGACTGGGCGTACGGCCGGTTCTTAGCAGTGTCTGATAGTGCCTCCTGTTAGGAGGATGGATATGGTGTTTGAAGGAGCTCAAAGACCTTCTAGTGCGGGGGTACACAGACCGTATAGGCCTGCGCGTGCGGCCGGTTTAGAAACAGGAGTGAACAACATGGAGGCAGAGTCTATAGATATGAAAATAGAACAGCAGGCTCCGTGTATCTCCATGGGTGCGATAACACGGAGAAATAGTGACGCGAGTGAGCGCGAATTTACTCTGTCCTGTAGTTCGCTGAACACTGAGGTTATGAGGAAGATTGTAGAGCCATACGTACCTTGTAAATACTTGTGACCTCTATGATCTTGCAAGTGAACTTGAATTACAAACGTGGCGCCCAAGACTTGTTTGCGCCGTGCATGGGTTAGACAGGTGCAAGCAACGTTATAATCGCGGAGCAATGGTGGGTCCCTCCTAGGGACGAGAAATGGTTCTACTCCCTGGGGGGCCCCCTCTCAAAGGTGATAGTGGATAGAAGTGGAAGACCCTGTAGCCTAGTGCGTCGGAGTTCTTTTTGTGTGGCCGTTAAGTGGAGGGACTCGCTGGTAGTTTCCGTCTACTTTCCCCCCAGCGAGAATATGATGATTTTAATGCCCGGTCCACTAGGTGGGATCCGGAAGGCAGGAGCAACCTAAGAGGCGAGTTGCTCTCGGTATCGGCTAACAGGTTGAACCAGAGCCTAGGTAACCAGGCAGGCCACCCCATGTGCGTTCAGCCGCAAGTGTCGAGCGTCACCGATCTTACATGGGGTACGCCAGCTGCAAGTTCCCGCCTTTTGGATTGAAGGGTGGATGAGGCAGAGTCCTTTTCGGACCATCCGTATATTAGATTCAAGTATAGTCATGAGGCTACAGGTCACAGAAGCTTACGTTCGAAGGTTTGTGCTTTTCCCTGGTGGAATGCGAGGGCTGTGAACGATGATATGCTCGCCGCAGCCCTCATATCTGGTGAGTGGTCGCGTGCAACTGGTGGTGGCAGTGCTAGTGTACGTGATCATACGAAGTGGGTGTGTGATACTGTAGTCAGAGCCGTGATATCGCGGTGTTGCGGGCTGCGGCGACAGCGACCAAGAGGCGCTTCCTCAGGACTAGACGTAACCGAGACGCTGTCAAGATCAAAGAGTGTCTCGAGGCGAGACGGAAAGCAAAAAGGGTCCTGATCCGGGCCATCAGGAAGGCCAAGGCAATAACCTAGCGGGACTTCCTGTCCACGATTGAGGGAGATTCATGAGGATAACCTTATAGGACAGTGTTGAACAAGATGAGGGCGCGAACTGTCCCGATGACGGAGTCCACCGAACCGGTACTGTTTACCCAGATAGTGGGACGTTTTTTCCCCCAAAGGGCGACGACGTCAGTACTAAGGGCTCGGCCCGAGAGATGGGACGGGGTGATGGTTACGCCTGAGGAAGTGCTGAGAGCAGCAAAGAAGATCCCCTGCGGGAAAGCTCCGAAGCCGGACGGGGTTCCGGGTCTTGTAATCAGAAAGGCTGCTGAACATTGCAGCCAGGGGTTAGCTGAGTGCTATGCAGCCTGCCATGAAACCAGCAGCTTTCCACGGGTCTGGAAAAGAGCCAGACTAGTACTGCTAAAAAAGAAGCCGGATGCGAGCCCGGAACTGCCGAACTCATACAGGCTGATCCGTCTCCTTGACGAGGCCAGCAAGTTCTTCGATACGATCATCGTTTTCAGGGTGAGCGATTTATTAGAGTGTAGAAATTTATTATCGCCCGCGCAGCACGTGTTCAGCGTTGGTCGCTCGACGATCAGAGCCATACAAACGATGACTGAATGTATGCGGCGGAAGTGCACGGATAGACGCGTTGGTTTGCTAGTGTCGTTAGACATTAGTAACGCATTTAACTTGCTCAGAGAGATTATTTTGGCTACAATGGAGGCTGGTGACTTTCCTGCCTACTTAATGGGCATCGTTAAAGATTACATGTGCGACCGGCTCATACTTTACACCGGAAAGCAAGGGCGTATTATTAGGAAGCGTGTTTCGCGTGGGGTATGAGTAAACTCGTAATAAGCTTTTTTCCGCATCCTTATTGTTTTCACGGCACACTGTTGGAAATCTTGTAGCGTAATTATTTGGTCTGCATACCTCGAGTTGTGTCTCGCTTATAAGACCGGCCAAGTTTCGTTCTTAGTTGTAAAAAGAATTTCCACGATGACCGAACGCACCAATGAAGAACCTTTTACTAAAGTATACGCAGATGCTTTATCTGATTGTCTAAGTGATTGTGAATCAGATTCTAGTAACTTCGAAAATAATACTATATCAGAAGATAGTGAATCTGATATTAAGCCTCAAAAATCTCGAAAAAGAAATATAATAGTATCAGATAGCGACGACGAATTGAAGGAAGAATGGAACGAACATGATATCACACTAAACTTACCGAATTATTTAAATATTCCTAGTGCAATTATTAAACTTGGTGACGCACCAACTATCAGTGAAGTAACGGATTTATTTTTTGACAAAACATTTTTCGATTTAGTCGTTACGCAAACCAATTTGTACCATTCTCAAATGAAAGCCTTACATAAAATCTCTGCAAAAATGGTACCATGGACGGAAGTGACCACCAATGAAATAAAGAAGTTTCTTGGATTGCTGATATTGGAAGGGTCAAACCAGAAAAACTTGTAGGAAAGATTAACGAATTGTTTAGTTGAAACACCAATATTTCGAACAACTATGACCAGCATTTGATTTGAGCAAATTCACACATTTTTTCATCTAAATGATAATACACAACGTATAGGTCCTCAAGACAGACTTTCCAAATTTAAATCACTTTTCATTCCAAAATATCAGGCCCTATAAATACCCAAACAGGAGCTAGCTCTAGACGAAGCCATGGTACCATTCAGCGGACGCATCAGCTATAGAACATACAACCAGGCGAAGATAACGAAGTATGGAATTTTGATCAGAATGCTTTGTGAAAGTGAGAGTGGGTATACATGCAACTTTGAGATCTATTCGGGGCAAGGCAAAAAGTTGCAAGAAACTATATTGTCGATATTGGAGCCGTATCTTAGTTGTTGGCATCACATATACCAAAAAAACTACTATAACAGCGTTTCTACAGCCGAGCTATTGTTCAAAAGAAAAACATTAGTGTGTGATACCATACAGAAAAATCGTGGTTTACCAAAAGTGGCAGAAAGAGAGAACTCGCGGTGAGGACTGGTGAACGGATGAATGTGAGAGGGATGAGTGAGAGAGAGAAAGGAACGGATGGACGCATGCAAAGTCGTGTAGGCGGGTAGTCCCTACGCAGCCCCATCGAACGAGACTCCGAACAGCCTTGGGCAGCGCCTTATCGAGAATTGCGCGCCGCTGCTCCTGAGTAGGTAGTTTGCATGTGGTGATGGAGGGAGTGTGTTACAGTTTGGACAGCATGCCGATGCATGAAGGAGTGCGTGTGTCCCGTCAGTGCGTCTTGGGACGGATGGCCGGGCTGTTTAGTAATAAGTTTGTACATAGACTCAAGTTGTAAATAGACACACGTAGTTTCGCCTCCGGAGAGAGTATAAAAACAAAAAAGAAAAAAAAAATTGACCGCGAATCGCGATGTGTACATAGTAGACTATAGTTATCGACGCCTTTGGGAAACCGTAGAGTGCGAAATTATTTATCTTTAAGGTGTATATAAGGAATGAATAGATGGATGGATGAATGGGTGAGAGCGGGGCGAACTGGTCTGGCACTCCATGGAGAGGCGGTGTCCATGTAATGTGCAAGACACACAGATTCATTAGCCTCTCCCGTTACATGAATTACATGATTAGCGGGTGGTTATTAGTCGATACGAATCCGACACTCCCCTAGGTACCGGGCCCTAGGGGGAGGCCTATGAAGGTTTTCCACCCGACAGAGAAAAAAAAAAATTGCGTCAGGGTTACCCCCGTGGATAGGCGGTAGTAGAATACTCCCATAGTATTCCCTGCTTGTCGTAAGAGGCGACTAAAAGAGACGGTATGAATGGTGTGTATTCTCGTGTAGCTATTTCTTTTTTTATTTCTTTCTGTCCCTTCTTTTTCTATTCTTTGCTTTTCTCTTTTACTTCCTTCCTTTTCTTTTCTTTCCTTTCGTTTCTTTTCCTCTCCGTTGGGGGGGTTGCCACCCACTATTAAAAAAAAAATTATGGAAGGCATATCTCCAGTAGTAAGTGGACGTGAGAGGGATACTCCCGTCCCGGCGGTGACAGATGGTACTAGAGCAGGCCACCCGCCGTCGACAACTAACAATTGCCAGGAGCTTGGAGTAGTGACCTGGCCTCAGATCTGGATAATGTGACAGGCAATGCATCCCAGGTAGGCAACCTGGCCTACGGAAGAAAGGAGCGCCACGTGGAAGAGCAACAACACATCGCCAAGGGGTTGAAATAGGCTAAACTCCCCGACTTGGATTCGGTCACGCTTTTAACCACTTGCGGTGGAAAGATGTGCCACGCACGTCAACATGCTTTTGTTACCGGAACGCCAGCGACGTGTTACGCACGTCATTGCGCGATTGTTACAGAAAGAAAAATGACGTGCGTGGCACGTCCACTGTTCAATAAAATTCTTTACCGAGGCACAGTTTCTGCTTGCTCTTTATCGTGTAAAGTTATCAGTATTGACCCCAGACTATAAAATGGAAAGTGATAGCGAAGCCAGTGATGTTATTTCTATAAATTAACGGAGAAGACAAGGATTCCCGCTTGATTGTTCTGGCACGCGCAACCGAGAATTTCTTTGCACCGCAAGTGGTTAAGGACGTACAAGCGAGCTAGACCGATGGTCTAAGCATTTTTTTCGCAGAGAAAAATTATCGATCTCACTAGCTTAGATAAACAGGTGCCATCGAAGCCTCCTGTTTCAAACATAGAGCCTGACAGGCTGATTGAGCTAGTCAAAGACTGCACACTCGAAGTACAGTCCGACAGAAGACGGTGCAGTAACATTAAGGAAGACATCTCAGGACATATGGCAGCGCTGCCATCGGGAAACCCTAGATATATTAAATTTGTCGGACGAGCACCTTGATGCTGCAGGTCCAAGTAGCAACAAAATACGCCTTATTGAAGGTGAAACAAGGGGTGTACCCCAATTCAATAAGGGTGGGGAACACCCGCATTGGTAGAGGCAGAATGGACAAGGTCACGGTAGTAGCCGCGACGACGTTGAAACAAGACGCGATCGAGAAAGAGAGAATTACAGTGGGCTGGACCTCGGTGAGGGTGTTGCTTTGAGACAGAGGCACTTAAGATGCCACTAGTGCCTAGCAAAGGGCCATGTAGCGGCTTCCTGTCCGGCCCCGAACGCCAGGACTAGGGTTTTCTTTTTGTGTGTAGAACCAAGACCTGTTGCTAAGAGTTGCGAGAATAAATCCCGGTGCTCGGTTTTTAAGGACGCGGGGCAACTACAAACGGGACACAGAGTGGGGTCTTGGGAATGCTTAATTGTGCGTCCAATTAGAGGGAAGGATGGGGTCTACAGAGAAGCGGGGAACCGCCCAACACGGTCCCAGGC
The DNA here is from genome assembly GCA_023678865.1 of Polistes exclamans. Taxonomy (NCBI): domain Eukaryota; kingdom Metazoa; phylum Arthropoda; class Insecta; order Hymenoptera; family Vespidae; genus Polistes; species Polistes exclamans. Next base: position 33,383 of record JACGWG010000092.1, on the reverse strand, counting down.
CCTTCTCAGGGTGGCCCGATCGTCACCGAAGAAAAAACAATTAATAAATCGATTCGGGTAGTAAGGGAGGAGGTCCCGAGTGTAGTGGACGACATGGAGGTGGAACATATGTTCCTTCATGGACGTTAATCACAGTGGGGCAACAGAACTGGGAGATGCGGTCTCATTGTCCTGGATAACACAGGGCGGGCGGTGAGGCCGGGGAGGAGTCTGCGGGAAAACAATAAGCATAATAGCAGACGTCTTTTTACAAATAAAATTAAATCATGCGTGCTGTGCCCAGGAACTGCTGGCGCAACGGATGGCAGCGTTGTGATAATCGCGGAGTCTTGGTGGGTCCCACCCAGGGACAAGAGATAGTTCTCGTACCTGGGAGACGGTTGTCGGTGTTCGTGGACAAAAGTGGATGACCCTGCAGCCTGGTGCGTCAGGGGACCTTTCTTGTAGCCGTCAAATATGGGGAATCACTGGTAGTTTCGATCTACTTTTCTCCCAGTGAGAACAGTAGAAATTTTTGTAGACTCCTTGATAAGCTCGAAGTGCTTTTAGGAACATATCCTGCTCTTCCAGCATTGGTAGCGGGGGACTTTATTGCCCGGTCCCCTAAATGCGATCCAGAAAACAGAAGAAACCTATGGGGTGAGTTGCTCTGCTTATGGGCCAGTGCGTTCAGCCGCAAGGGTCGAACGTTATAGATCTTATATGGGATCTCCAGCAGCCAACGTCCCCCTCTCGGACTGGACAGTGGATAAGTCCCTTCGGACCATTTGTATGTTATTTTTAACTATAGGCACGAGGCTGCATTTCCCCGGTGGGACGCGAGATTTGTAGATGAAGACATGCTCGGTGCAATTCTTATATCTGGGGAGTGGACGCGATATGTCGGTAGTGATCGTGTAAGTGTGCGGGACTCGACTAAGTGGGTGAAAGACACACTAAGGTGGGCCTATGACATGGCGATGTCTAGACTTAGGAATGCTTGGGACAGAATATTTAGGATCCACCGGTGGCCAAGGGACATCGCGATACTAATAGGCCAGTCAATAAGGGGCCAGTCAATAAGGGGCCAATTTCCCTAGTTTTACCTAATAAGTCACATTTTCGATATAATAGTAGATCGACGAGGCTAAATCGAATGGTGCTAATTTTTTAGCAACCGGATGTGCCGCTTATGAGAAAAAGGGTTTATTGTTTCAAATTTTTTGTAATATTTTAATTTTCTTTCCTGTATATAATTAAAAATTAAGAAATGTAGAAAGAATTTGTATAACTTAAGGAAAGAAAAACTTAAAAATAAAAATTAATTCCCCCACGGAGAATCGAACGTTAATAACCAAGCGCGAGAAGCAGAGACGATACTACTTACGCTAGCGTGCCACTTGACAAATGTTTAATTTTTTTTTTACAATTTTTATGACTCGGAAGCTGAATAAAAATGCATTTCTGTTTTCTTATAACATAATAAAAATGAATTAAAATTATGTCTAGACAAAAAATAAATTCCACGTTCTTAGAATATCCTTTCCTCTATATCTTGAATTAATTTTATGTGTAGATATAAAATTCTTCTTTTTTAAATATGTATTCAATTTGATACACAAATAAATATTTACGAGACAACAAATCTTTAATTTAAAATTTCATAAAATACATAATTTGTTGACTTAATAATAATAGTTTCTGTTAAAATGAATTATTGTTTTTCTTTTAATCAAGGTTCATTATTTTTGACAATAAATAAAAAAACGGCGTGCCATAAGCATCAAGATTCGATTTAAAAATGCCGCGCTTATACGCCGATATATATATATAGATATACATAACGCTCGACACTCGATGGCCAAGACGAAAAATTCTCTCTACAGCATGAAAAAATATCAGAAATATATATAGTCCGGTCAATTTAGACATTTGAAATAACAAAAATTGCCGGAAAGCCAAATTTTGGTGGAGAGCTGTAGTTTACCATTACAAATAAAGTCTGAAAAGTCCCCATCGATTCTATGTGTGCGTCAAAAGTTATTCAAGGTCAAAGGTCGAAATTTTAGGTTTTTTGGATTTTGCTTAAAAACGGTAAGTTTTATTAAAAAAAACTTTAAACCAAAGTTGTAGATCTTAAAATTCTCTACAAAAATGGTCTTAACGATTTCTTTCCTAAGAGTTACCATTCCTGAGATATGGCGATTCTAAGAGTCACATTATACATGATGTGCACACATTTCCGCACCACCAGTGAGGTAGTGTACTTAGCGCGTTTTTTTTTACCGTAGTTTCCCCAGTAGGCCAATTCTACTAACTGTCATAAAAATTTTAGGATAATTTAAGTGAGCAATAACCGTCAAGTTCTAGATATTACAGTATTATTGATATTGCTATTGATTAATGGGTTCACTATTGTTTGGATTTCTTCAGATATTTTAATCAGATTCATACTCTTGAAAGTCTACTTCAACAATCATATCTTCTTCGATTTCTTCTTCTTCCTCTTCCTCTTGCTGGATGTTCATAAATTCTTCAAATGTGACTGAGTCATTGGTCTCTTCATTAAAATCACAGGAATCTTCCTCTATTGTTTTCAACTGGACATTTGAGCAAGACTGACCTTGGCAATTGGTACACGCTAGTACACTGCAACCCGATTTTTTTACAACCACATTTGGCAGTACAGCCTTTTTTGCAATTGCAAAAAATTGTGTTGAGGAGTTTTTCTGGAGCAGGTGGGAGTAAAGTTTTAATCGGTTCCAGAGTATTATCTATCAATTTCCAACCCCAGTTCAACAAGTGTTGAATAGAAGATGCCGATGTGGGAGGAAGACATGATAGTTGTATTTGTTTCTTGTTTCGCGTATTTTTTACAAAAGTTAAGTATCGGTATTTATTAATGCAAGTGATTTTTTTTGGAGCTTCATAAACCGCAAGAAGAAAGCGAATTCCTTCCGTAATTATTGTTTGAGGTGTGGAATCAATTTTTGTAAATACTTTAGCGCAGTGAGTCAAATCATTTTTTTCAAATAATTTAAATACTGACGTTTTGCCTCTTCTGTACATTGCTGACGAAGTGTCGCAGCCGGTTATCGCATGTAAAAATAAAATATAATTTTGACATTTGGGATAAGCAGATAAACTTTTTGAAGAATATATTTCTGTTCGCTGTTGAGCCCTTCCAGGTTTCAGAAAATAAATAATTTTATCCATTAGAGTTCTTGCAGTAAGTAGTACTAACAAATCAACATCTTCACCAACTACAATTGTTGTGTTTGTTGCATCAAATTTTTCAATTGCTGTTTCAATTATGAAGACATCTGCATCATTTTTAGCTTGTTTAACTGCAATATTCGCAGCTGTTAATTTGTTACTTAACATGAAAATGAAACGAGATTTATTATTAATGTTAGTGAAAAATTGTTGTTGATTCTCTGGAACTGTCATAAATTCATCAAAGATAATCTCGGAACCTGATGATGTTTTTGTAGTTCGACGACGTTGTTCTGCAGCTTTAATATTCTTTGTCGAGTCACTGTAGCCGTCAAATACTACCGTCACTGTAAGCCCATAATGTGTGCGTAGATACTGAACATATTTATCAAAAATAACGCTAAAGGTTTCTTCTCGATCCCACACAACGTGAAGTAGTAGGTATCCTCCATCAATAATGTAAGTAGCGTTTGTACGATCAACCTCAGTATTGACTGATTAAAAGCAATTGTAAATTGCTGACTTTGTTTTTTTACGCATTCCACCTGCATCGAAAAGTGATAAGGGGTAAGGGGCTAATTCATACTCAAAAAGAACGCGCCAAGTACACTACCTCACTGGTGGTGCGGAAATGTGTGCATATCATGTATAATGTGACTCTTAGAATCGCCATATCTCAGGAATGGAAACTCTTAGGATAGAAATCGTTAAGACCATTTTTGTAGAGAATTTTAAGATCTACAACTTTGGTCGGAAGTTTTTTTCGATAAAACTTACCGTTTTTAAGCAAAATCCAAAAAACCTAAAATTTCGACCTTTGACCTTGAATAACTTTTGACGCACACATACAATCGATGGGGACTTTTCAGATTTTATTTGTAATGGTAAACTACAGCTCTCCACCAAAATTTGGCTTTCCGGCAATTTTTGTAACTTGACCACTCTTTTTATGTCTAAATTGACCGGACTATTTACGTGTTATAAAAGAATAGTCGCAAACAAACCACAGCAGTGTAGATTCGAGGCACCTTTCATGCCGTCTAGAGCTACAACAATATTATCACCTATGCAAAAAGAGGAACCTGGTTTTCAAGATTACGTCAATCAATACAAAAGCATAAGGTTGAATCTAGAAAATAAAGATTATCTGGACATAGATGATTTTTATAAAGACAATAACATACTTTCAGATGACCATTATCATAATATTCTACGAGCTGGGATCAATAGAGCGAGAGTATTTTTAAAACGGCAGCCACTTCAGAAATGGGACAATCCGTTCAATCCATTCATTTTTAATATTAATAAGTCTAATATGGATATTCAATTCATTGCGGAGGAGTGTTCTTGCGCTGCTTACGTTGCTGAGTATATAAATAAAACAAATGGAGGAGTAAGTCAACTTCAACGTTTAATTATCGAAATTATGAATGAACACCCTGAGTTTGATATTGTTGAAGTTACTAGAAAAATTGGAGTGAATATGCTAAGTAATGGAGAAATGACAAGTCAGAAAGCTGCTTGGTACCTTCTACGAGAGCCAATGTCAAAATGTTCGACTGTTATAACTACTATTCCCACAATGTGGCCTGCTGATCGACAAAAAATACGAAAAACTCAAAAGGAATTAGACGAAATGGGTATTAGAGACGATTCAAATAATATTTGGCGTGATAATTGGTTTGGCAAGTATGAAAAGTGACATCAAGACTTTAATGATGTCACACTTGCTCAATTTGTTGTAAATTACACAGTAAAGGACAACGGAACTTATTCACTTAGAAATACACCACGTATCATCCGTTATCGTAATTTTGATATAGCGCAAGATCTAAATGAATACAAAAGAGAAATGGTATCTCTAAACACTAGTCTAGATGGAATCAGTAGTATTTGATTACATGTGGTAATATAAAAGTTCTTAGGACAAAATGTATTGTAAATGTTAAGTATAGTTTAAATGCATGACTTCGAAAAAGAAAAAATGTATATTGACTCGTGAATAATAACGATCGAGATAAAAAATAACGCTTTTTAATTTATTGTAATGTTTTGTATATTTATTAACAAGTCATAATAAATTTTAGTTGCTGATGAATTCTCAATAAACGGACGAAACGTTCAACTTGCTCAAAACAACGTTCATAAAGAATTAATAACCGTTCAAATTCCCTTTGATACATATTGTTACGACCCTGTTTTGAGCCGTCTCTGGAAAAAGGACGTGAAGGCCGTTTCCAGGCAACGAATTGTTGATCGAGAGATTTTGGACAGGAGCTCGGAAAGCACGGACGTGTTTGTAATACGGGAAACTGTAGAAGGGGCCTTAACGGTTGTTAGAGTCCGCGCTGCCGAATAAAGTTCTTTGTTATTTTTCGTAATCTGTGTTTGGGCGGGAGCGTTACATTTTTGGGGGCTCGTCCGGGATCTGTTTTGATCCGTTTTGTTCGGAAACGAGTGCGTGTGTGAGCTTTGCATGGCTGCCAGAGGTCGTCGGGGAAGGCAGGCAGAGGAAGAGGAGCGGGTTCAAGGAGCGGAGTTTCAGGCTCTCGCGTCGTTGGTGAAGGAGCTCAGGGAGGAGCTGCATTATCAGCGTGGGAAGTTGGAGGAGCAGGAGAGGAGAAACGCTGAATTAAGCGCGCGGTTGGAAGCTACGGACGTTGCAGCTCAAAGTGGACCGCAGCTAAGTATTCCTTCTTGCTCTCGGGGGGATTTCTTAGGATGGGAGCGTAGGGAAACAGGGCAGATGTTAGCCGCGGAGCGTCCGCGCCAGCGTGAAGTCGATTTGCGTATAGGTTCAGGTCGCGTAGAAGTGACAGGGCTAGGTTATGCCGTGAAACCCGATACGTACGACGGGGAGGGGAATTTGGAAGATTTTCTTTCACATTTCGAGTTGGTGGCTAGGGCGAATAGCTGGGATGAATCGGCGAGGGCGTTGGCTCTCGCGACGAGTTTACGGGGGGAGGCGCGCGCGGTTCTACAGGCTTTCGGGGACCGCGAGGAATTTTTATTTGCAGCGCTGAAGTCAAGGCTGGAGCTGCGCTACGGGGAGCGACTGAACCAGCAGAAGAGCTACACGGAATTCGCGAGTAGGAGGCAGAAGGTTGGAGAGGATTTAGCGGTGCTAGCCGCGGATTTGGAGCGCCTGGCCCGAACAAGAGTCGGTTATTTTCGCGGGGAAGGTGAATGGGGGACCGTGCAGGGTATTGGTGGATACTGGTTCCGACGTCTCGTTGGTAAATCCGAGGTTCGTGGATGGGGATTCCGAGAGGGTTAGGTTAGGTGCGCGTTTGCGTTATCCAACGGGGGAGGTATTTCCTGCCGTGGAAAAGGTAAAGGCGAAGGTGGAGTTAGGGCAATTTTCGGAGGAGTTGTTTTTAGTTGTAGCGGAGATCAGTGATGATTGCATTTTGGGGAGGGATTTCCTATCTAAGGCCGGTTTAGTCGGGAAATTGCGAGAATTAATTTTAGGTAATGAAGGCACCGTGTCAAGGATTGTGGAGGGGACCAGCGAGGTGCTCGATCGCATTTTGGAGGGGAGTTCTAGTAATCTCACGGAAGAGCAGAGGAGCCGATTTGCGGAATTTCTCCGGTACAATGCAAGGGAGTTTGCGGAAGATGCGGAAGCCGGGAGCTGCGACGTCGTGGAGCATGCGATAGCGTTGACAAACAGCGTCCCGATTAAGCAGGCACCGCAGAGGATTCCACTTCATCAGCGGGAGGAAGTAGACAAAATCATCGAGGAGATGAAGACGCGAGGGGTGATAGAGGAATCAGACAGCCCGTGGGTGTCGCCAGCGGTGCTCGTCCGAAAGAAGGATGGAACACTGAGATTCTGCGTGGACTACAGGAAGCTCAATGAAGTCACGAAGAAGGACTCCTATCCGCTGCCACGGATAGATGATCTATTAGATCGCTTGGCTGGCATGGTCTGGTTCACGACCCTGGACTTGAAGAGTGGCTACTGACAGGTGAAGATGCGCCCAGAGGATAAGAGTAAGACGGCGTTTTCAGTAGGAGGAGGATTGTGGCAGTTCAGGGTCATGCCTTTTGGGTTATGCAACGCCCCAGCGACGTTCGAGCGACTGATGGAGAGGGTTTTGAGGGGATTATAGAGCCGAAGCTGCCTAGTTTATCTCGATGATGTGATAATTTTCGGGCGCACGTTCGAGGAGATGTTACTCAATCTAGGCAAAGTTTTTGAGCGGCTCCGTTCAGCGGGGCTGAGGATCAATCCGAAGAAGTGTAAGTTCTTTGAGAAGAAAGTAAAGTACTTGGGCCATGTCATCTCCGAGGGAGGTCTCTCCACAGATCCAGAGAAGATCAGGACGGTGGTAGAGTGGCCGGTTCACCGGAGTAAGACTCAAGTGAGAAGCTTCCTTGGACTATGCTCCTACTACAGGAAGTTCGTGAGGGGTTTCTCGCTAATAGCCAGACCCCTGTACGTGCTGACGGAGAAGGAAACGAAGTTTTCCTGGGATTCGGAGAGCCAGCGGTCGTTTGAAGAGTTGAAGAAGGCCCTGGTAACTCCTCCGATTCTGACTTTCCCGGTGGAGGGGGAAAGGTTTATCCTGGATACAGATGCGTCGAAGCATGGCCTAGGTGGAGTGTTGTCGCAGATCCAGGATGGTAGAGAGAAGGTTGTGTCTTACCACAGCAGGGTTTTCCGCAAGGCTGAAAGGAATTATTGCGTCACGAGGCGGGAACTCCTAGCTGCGGTGGACTCGATTAAGACCTTCCACCATTATCTCTACGGAGCGAAGTTCGAGTTGCGAACGGATCACGCCTCTTTGCAGTGGCTCATCTCGTTTAAGGAGCTGGACGGGCAGCTCGCGCGATGGCTCGAACGTTTACAGCACTATGACTACGTGGTCACGTACAGGAAGGGAAGGGTGCATAGCAATGCAGATGGTTTGTCCAGGCGTCCGTGTGCGGAGTCTGGATGCTCTTATTGCGCAAAGCGGGAGAAAACGGGGAATGCCCACGTTGAGAAGGTTGGAAGGATAACCTTAGGAGAAGATGAAATCAGGAACTGGAGCAACTCACAGCAGGAAGATAGGAACATCGGGCCGCTGATACAGGCAAAGAGGAACGGAAGGAGGCAGGAAATTTCGGCACTTGGGCCGATCACGAAAGTTTATTGGGCGCAGTGGGATTCCTTGGTCTTGGAGAAGGGGATACTTTTCAGGAGATGGGAGCATCCGAACTTAAAAACGTTCACTTTACAGGTAGTTGTTCCGGATGCTCGGTCCAAGGAGATCCTTGTGATGGCGCACGACAACCCGGCGGGAGGACACTTTGGAGTCAATAAAACTCTGAACAGGATAAAGGAGAGTTTTTATTGGCTAGGTTGCAAACGGGATGTCAACAACGTTGGGGCGCCCTTCGAAAGGGTGCAGATGGACATCCTGGGTCCATTCCCGAAGTCCACACGGGGAAATAGATATCTGCTCGTTGTCGTGTATTGCTTCAGCAAGTGGGTAGAGGCATTTCCTCTGAGGAACTTCAGAGCGAAGACGGTTGTGGAGACATTCGTAGAGGAAGTCGTCTCACGTTATGGGGTTCCGTTGGAGCTCCATACGGACCAAGGCACGAACTTTGAGTCTCGGCTGATGAAAGAGGTTGCGGAACGACTTGGAATCCGCAAGACGAGAACTACGGCGCTACATCCACAATCGGACGGACAGGTAGAGCGGCAGCACAGGACGATTACCGACTACCTCGCCAAGTATATCAGCCAAGATCAGAAAGATTGGGACCGTTGAATACCGATGTGCTTACTTGCTTATCGGACTTCGAAGCATGAGACAACGGGTTTTACTCCGGCGGAAATGCTGGGAGGAATGGGGCTACGCTTGCCTTTGGATTTGCTGCGGGGGTGTCCTCCGGGCGAAGAGGAGAAAGCTTCTTCGGGAACCTATGGCTCAAGGCTCAGGTCGAAGCTTGAAGAGATACATTCGCTCGCAAGGGAGCGGATGGAGATGAAGTCCTGTAGGGCGAAGGCTTGGTATGACAGAAGGGCCAAGAGGAAGGATTTTAAAGAAGGACAGAGGGTATGGTTGTACAATCCTCGGCGGGAAAAGGGAAGAGCAAAGAAGCTGGAGAGTAATTGGGAGGGACCTTATTTTATTTTTAATAAGATTAATGATTTAGTTTTTAGTGTTGGTAGGTCTGGTAGGGGTAAGAAACGCGTGGTGCACGCGGACCGTCTTGCTCCTTTTACGGAGAGGGGGGAAGAGAGTAAGGGGAGACAGCTAGAGTAGCGTAGGTTTACTTTGGGGGGAAAATTAAGTTTATTTTAAGTCGTTAAATTCGGGAAGTTTTCTGTCGTTCTTGTTTTCCATTTAGGGTGGGAATGAAGGTTCCATATGGAGCTCTGGAGGAAGACGTGGTTTCCCAGAGGAAGGCGTTCAGTCCCGGAGGCAGGCGAACTACTCTGGAGGGAAGAAACCTGTCCTAGGAAAGGCGTGCTGTCCTGGAGGAAGAGCGAGGCTGTGGAAGCGTGGGAACGTCGAGCCTAAGAAGGAATCGGAAAGGATGCTGGCATGTTCCGGAGTTGATGCTCCGGGTGAATACCAGGTCGGGGTACGGCGAAGAGAAGGCCATGGCAGAATATCACATCTCTGAGCCAAAGTTGGGGCGCCAAACGAAGAGCCGCAGTTGTCGGGATGACAATTTCGAAGAGGGGGAGTAGTGTTACGACCCTGTTTTGAGCCGTCCCTGGAAAAAGGACGTGAAGGCCGTTTCCAGGCAACGAATTGTTGATCGAGAGATTTTGGACAGGAGCTCGGAAAGCACGGACGTGTTTGTATTACGGGAAACTGTAGAAAGGACCTTAACGGTTGTTAGAGTCCGCGCTGCCGAATAAAGTTCTTTGTTATTTTTCGTAATCTGTGTTTGGGCGGGAGCGTTACAATATTTAAAAGTTTTTTTTTTTTTTTTAAATAAAAAAAAAATATAATTTTGAATGTAACGAGAAAAAAAATAATCGAAACAAATTCAACGTTATATATGTATGTATGTTGTTAGAAATACTTTAGGTTCCATAACGAAGACGCAGGAATACTGTCTGAGCTGAAATTCATTCAGATATATAATGATAATGATAATTTGATTTTAAGTCGTCGAAAAGATTTTGAATCAAATCTCGATACTCATAAGACGATTGAAAGTTTTTGTAACTTATGTCGTGATGATGATATTCTCGATAATGAAAATGACCAAGAAGCAGCAAACAGATGCCCTGAGCCTATCCATATCACAATTTATTTCAAAACGCAAATCCAGAAATTAATGCTGATATTCGTTCAGCTGTGTTAAACAAGCTTGGACCAATCGCAAAAAAAAAGAAAAGTTGATGGAAAATGCAGAGTTTTGTAATTTGATGAGAATGTCAAACAATAAGCAGGGTGAACTTTTACATCATGTATTATCGCATCTGCTGTATCCGAATGAAAATCCACTACAACTTTTACTGACTGGTCCAACTGGTTGTAGCAAAACATTTGTTATTAAACTTATCATGGAAATTTATAATCGTTTTACAAATACCGATGGTTTTTGCAATGCATACATCGCATGTGCTTCAACTGTAAAGCCGCTGTAGCAATTGATGGTACCACTGTACATACAGCATTCAAGATAACATTCTTAAAGTTTCTTTCTTTAAGTATTGAAGTAGCTCACCAATACCGAGCACTTTTTAAATTTGTAATAGTTATACGCATTGAGGAAGTTAGCATGATTAGTGCTGAATTGGACATATTGATTCACGATTAAAACAAATTACTGGAAACTTTAATACTAATTGTGGAAGTTGGGATATGATTTTAATTGGTGATTTGCGTCAGTTACCCCCAGTGAAGGGCTACACCGATATATAAATAATAAAAACAAAAAATTGTTGGTCCAATTCTATGGAGAAGTCTGAAATTCTACAAGTTAGAAGAAGTTATAAGGCAATCCAATCAACTATTTTCTTCGATTTTAACAAAAATTGGTAATGGTGAACAATTAGCAAGCCATGAAGTAGAACTGAAAGAATCACGATTATGTACTGTTCATGAAGCAGATACTCTTTGTCCACGTGCAATACGGTTATTTAATACAAATCACGCTGTCAATATTATAATAAGAAAATTTTAGATGAAGCTGCAGAAAAATATAACTCTACAGCTACAGATGTTTACATTAGATGCACATCAACAGAACAAGCGTTTGTACGCCAAAAATTACACAAAATGTCGACAATTGCCACAGGAGCTTTGCCATATGAAACAGTTTTTGTAAAAAATATATATTATATGATAACAACCAATATTGACGTCTCCGATGGTTTGGCGAATGGTGCCGTTGGAGAATTAATTCATATTGAACGAGATGATTTAGGTCAAATTAACTTTGCATGGCTTGAGTTTTCAGATTCACCAAAAATTGGTCACAAAATTCGAAAAAAAGTTGCTGGACATGTTGCGGCAAATAATATTAGTCAAACTGCTGTGCCAATCGGAAGACGATCATCAATTCCACTAAATAATAATAAAACAACTAATGTGAAAAGGTCACATTTGCCATTAATTTGTGCTTGTGCAACAACAATACACAAGTCTCAAGAAAACACATACTCCGAAGTTGTCTACGAATATGATAATAAACAATCACAATCATTGGTATATGTTGCTTTGTCTCGTGTTACTACTATCGAAGGACTACGGATTACTACAAGCAACAATGACTTGACTTTTTACCATGGACGAAGGCCATCAACAACAATGATACATTTACAAGATGAATTCAGAAGACTTTCATTAAATTGTGTAAAAATGGTTGATAGTGATATGCTAGATTTCATACGACAAAGACAGGGATTAACTGTATATACTCTTAACTGTCAAAGTCTTCGAAGTCATTCTCATAATCTATTGAAAAATCAAATTATACGAGAGTCTAACATCATACTTTTATCGAAATTTTGGTTAAATAACTCAGAAGAAATAAGTCTAACTAATTTTAACTATATAGTTCAATTTAAAGGATCGAACGTTCGAGCAGGTGGAGTGGGCATTTATCTCAACAAAACAATACGACAAATATTGTTACGCCAAACATCGAAATGACAGCAATTAATTCATCGTCACAACAACTAGCAACAACACCAATTGGTGACATTTGCATAATGGAATGTCAAACTCTTCATGGAAGAAAAATAATTTTCGCTGCTGTTTACATATCAATTAATCAGAAGATTGAAGATATAATTAGTTTCTTGCATCATCAATTACTTCCATACAGCCATGGAGATGCTGCTATCCTTGTTAAGGAGCATAATAAAATTCCACTCGTTTTGGGAGGTGACTTTAACATTAATTTCGCAGTTGATAATTCAAAAACATTAATTAACTTTCTAGAAAAAAAATTTAGTTTACAGTTAAATAATAATCCAAACATACCAACTACAAATTCAGGAACGACAAAAGATGCTATTTTTACAAGATATTTAGATAATGTTGAAACACGAACTTATATTGCATATTTTAGTTATCATAATGCTTTGGTCACAACAATACCAATAGAAATCGCATCAAATAATGTAAATAACGAAGAAATAAATTAAAAAAATTAAATTTATAATTTGTATTAATTTTCGACACTTTTATTATTTTAATTACAATTAAATTCATTAAATTCCTAACATATCTTCCTTTTTCCCTCCCTCTAAGTCTCAGAAATCTAAAGCTTTAGATTAGTATAAATATAAATGAGATTTAAAAATTAGTTTGCCAAAGAAGTCTCACTTCTGACATGTGTACTTTGTACGCACGCACCTTTTTTTTTTTATTAGCAGTTGTTGTATACGGTTGAAATAAGTGTGGTTGAAATACTTTCAATATTGTGGACAATTGTGCTGAATATATTTCTTTCAATTTACAGTTATCGTAGCTTGCAATGTAAGTAAATTGTGAATATTTTTATTATAATAAAAGAAAATATATGTAAAGAAAACCATGTCACAGATACCGAAGTGCTTTCCTTCAAATTATATTTGCCGCGTCACCGACAAGCTTATCAGAGTCGTGACGGGCACCTGAGATGTAAGTATATAAATCGGTAGATATCTTCCAAAGGAGGGAGATTATAATTCGTTCCGGAAGATAGAAGACACTAAAATAAAAGGCTTTAAATGTTGTTTCTTTTGTTGTTATAGGTTAATAAACTATTTGATAATTTATAATGTAATTGTTTAAGTATTTTAAATAAATATTTTGTTATAGAAAAACTCAATTAAGTCTTAACACTTTGGGGACCGGTCACGAGTTAACTCGTGTAAAAAAGAAAAAAAAAAAAAAAAAGAAATAAGAAACATAATGTATATATTCTTTTTTCTTTCAGAGATATTAAGAGTTTAATTATAAATAAAATTTATTAAAGTTTATTTATATTGTTTTACTTCCACATCCGCTTTCAAAACAATAGCCGACAACATGAGGTAAATTTTCAGAAAAGTTGCCGGTCCCCAAAGTGTTAATTAATTAATTAATAAAAGACCAAAGATTATTATAAAACAACATTTTCTGCAACTATTACGGAAGATGGAGACGTTGAGATTTGATTTTGCGGTTAAACCAACAGCAGACGAAAAATCAAACATGATATGAATAACGTCAATAGGAACACCAGATGGACGAACTTTTAGAATACCACCTGAATACCAACCTGTAAGTGAACACAAAGAAATTATGAAAACTAGCAACTATTCAAAAATAAAAAACATATTAACAAAAAGACATCAAACAAGAAAAATATGGATAACCTTGACTGAAGACATATCAAGGACATATTTAGATACAAAGTTAAACTTACAGTTAAAAAACAAACATCACAGAATCTATATGTAACGATTCAGATCAAATGTTAAAAGAACATAAACAGATTAGATTTGAAATTCATGATTTAGGAACGGTTGCGAAAAAATTCGTAATAGGAAAATTCATTAGGAAAAATTTAAATGTGAAACAGTGAATAAGAACTTTTAATGAGGAATGTAAACGCTTTTAAATTAAACAGGAGAGAGAAAAAATTGAAATTATAAGATATTTTTTGAAAGGCCCCAGCTTAGAATGGTACAGCTGTCTGCAGATGAAACTTACCATGAATTCCAGATGGGAAACATGTGAGGAAGAATTTTGTAAATCGTTTACAAGCAAAGGATGATCAACCGATAGATACGCTCTTTCTATTAGATACCAAGCAGGATCATTGCTCGAGTATGCAATGAAAAAAGAAAGATTATTACGAGAGGCGGGTATAGCCACTGAGTCTAATACATTTATCAGCCTGATAGTATTCGGGTTGCCTAATGATATTGCGGACAAAATTGACAAGGGAAAATTGCGAGAAACACGAAATCTACGCAGTGAATTATGGAGATTAGAACATCTTACTAGGGAAAATAAATATGAAAAAAAAAACTGTATATCCTAAACAAATTCGAGAGAAAAAACCATGCCAATTTTATATCAACAATAAAAGAGAGAAACGTTACCATTTAGAAGAACATTACTGGTTTAAGGAGAAAAATAAAAGAACAGAACTAAAAACCATAAATAATTCTGAGTTGGAAGTTGAGTTGAATGGCAAAGATCCAAAAAACTAAAAGTGTCACCGTTAATAAAAATCAAGTTATTACTAAATGATACTTTGGAAATATCTGGAATTTATGATTCAGGCTCAAATATATCATTGATTAATGCAAAATTATTGAAAATAAAAGAAAAAGAATATACAAAAAAATACACACTTAAGGATTATTAACGGTGAAAATAAAACGAAAAGGTATGGTAACAATAAAAATAAAAATTAATAATATAGTAGAAGTTATGGATACATTCGTAATAGAAGACGAAAATTTTAATTACGACTTTCTAATCGGGTTGGATTGTATAAAGAAGTTTAAACTAATACAAAATGAAGAATTAAAAATCATACAGAAAAACAACCCAGGAGAGAAGAGGAAGACCTCAAATGAAAAAGATATAAAGAATGACATAGCCCAGTCACTGAGAGAAAAATGAATGACGTTCAGGTGGCCCAATACTACAGTTTGTTACAATGGTAATTCGACGTCGCTGAATCGAATGGTGCTAATTTTTTTGCAATACGATGTGGCGTTTACGAGAAAAAGGGTAAAAAAGGGTAAAAAATGGCCGTATCTTAGAATCTAGGCATTTAATCGAAAAAAGTTTCAAACAAAAGTTGTAGATAATTAAAAAATACATAAAAAATGTTCTAAAGTGTATCTTCGTATTTGCAAAAATAAGCGAGAAAATGAAGGTAAAAGGTAATTGTAAGAAAGGGAGCAAGCCATGCCTCTTCGTTGGTCTTTACAGGCGAGCGAGCTAGTGTGCGTTATCTTGGGGTCTCTCGGTCGTGAATGCGAGTGAGTTATATGATTCGGCCTCTAGGCATCTGGTTGCCGAACGGCCAACGTCCTTATCATCATAGGTAGACTAAACATCCTCGATGCTCGAGCAAGGCGGCTTGAGATAAAGGGCCGTACAATTGGAATGCGATAAGGGGCACAAGGAAAGTGCTTACCATCACTTCTCTCATACCGGCAGCGAATCACTCTCTGTCGGGCATTCGATCTGTAACGACGTATTAATCAGTAAAAGTATTTTTTAACCAACTTCTTTTAGTTTGATTATTTACTCACTTACCTGAAAAAAATAAATCATTCGTTATTACTTACGTGTGTGAATTCATACCTCGTACACTGTAACATAACTAGTGCGAATGAGAAAAAAAAAGGATACTTCTCCCTTTCTAGCGAGTATTTTTGTTTGGGCCATCGATTTTTGAGTGTTCTGTATTATATATTTCTGATATTTTTTCATGCTGTAGCGAGAATTTTTCGTCTTGGCCATCGAGTGTCGAGCGTTATGGATACGAGTGCGAGTGAGACAAGAAACTGATATTTCTCTCTTTCTAGTTTTTTCTTCGGAAGCGAGAATTTTTCGTTTTGACGATCGAGTGTCGAGCGTTCTGTATATCTATATATATATCGGCGTATAAGCGCGGCATTTTTAAATCGAATCTTGATGCTTATGGTATTTTTTACTATATTGAAGAATAATATATTTTTATATTAAAAAAATTAAATGTTAACTGTAATTCAAGTAATAAATCTTCCTTTATTTGCGCAAAATAATAAACATTTTATTGTTCCTAATTTTTTTCGTAATAATTTTAATTTTCTTTCCTGTATAAAATTAAAAATTAAGAAATGTAAAAAGAATTTGTATAACTTAAGAATAAAAAAATTTATAAAAAAAAATTTTCCTCACGAAGAATCGAACGTTTATAACCGGCGCGTGAAGCAGAGACGATACTATTTACAATAAATAAAAAAACGGCATGCCATAAGCATCAAAATTCGATTTAAAAATGCCGCGCTTATACGTCGATATATATATATGTAAAGACAGTAGTCTTAGCTATATTGAATTTAGCGCGTAAATAGGTAGTTAAGTTAGATCTCTGTATTAAGATAGGTTAAGGAATAGAACAGGTGAGGTCAGTGCTACAAAGAAAGCAGGAGTGAAAAGATACAGAGATATAAGTAGGAAAATTAATCAAGAAACAACGGTGTGGATATTAGCATTGAATGTTGTTTCTTTGTTATTACAGATAGGATAAATAATTAGTCTAAGTTGTTACATTATTATTTTGTTCAAAATAAAATAAAATCTTTGTTATTACAGAGAAACAATTCGACCTATTATCTACCCATAACCTGCACAATAAATAAATCATTATATATATATGTAACGATATATATATAGATATACATAACGCTCGACACTCGATGGCCAAGACGAAAAATTCTCGCTACAGCTTGAAAAAATATCAGAAATATATAATACAGAACACTCAACAATCGATGGCCCAAACAAAAAGAATCGCTATCGCTTAAAGAAATATTATCCATTTCTTTTCTCACTCGCACTCGCATTCACGACCGAGAGACCCCAAGATAACGCACACTAGCTCGCTCGCGTGTAAAGCCCAACGAAGACGCGTGGCTTGCCCCCTCTCTTACAATTACCTTTCACCTTCATTTTCTCGCTTATTTTTGCAAATACGAAGATACACCTTCGAACATTTTTTATGTATTTTTCAGTTATCTACAACTTTTGTTTGAAACTTTTTTCGATTAAATGCCTAGATTCTAAGATATGGCTTTTTTACCTTTTTTCAAGTTTCAAACAAAAATTGTAGATAATTAAAAAATACATAAAAAATGTTCTAAGGTGTATCTTCATATTTGCAAAAATAAGCGAGAAAATAAAGGTGAAAGGTAATTGCAAAAGAGGGGGCAATCCACGCCTCTTCGTTGGTCTTTACACGCGAGCGAGCTAGTGTGCGTTATCTTGGGGTCTCACGGTCGTGAACGCGAGTGCGAGAGAGAAAACAAATGGATAACATTTCTTTAAGCGATAGCGATTCTTTTTGTTTGGCCCATCGATTGTTGAGTGTTCTTTATTATATAATATTTCTAATATTTTTTCAAACTGTAGCAAGAATTTTTCATCTTGGCCATCGAGTGTCGAGCGTTATGTATATCTATATATATATCGTTACATATATATATACATATCGGCGTATAAGCGCGGCATTTTTAAATCGAATCTTGATGCTTATGGCATGCCGTTTTTTTATTTATTGTCAAAAATAGTGAACCTTGATTAAAAGAAAAACAATAATTCATTTTAGCAGAAACTATTATTATTTAGTCAACAAATTATGTTTTTTAGGAAATTTTAAATTAAAGATTTGCTGTCTCCTAAATATTTATTTGTGTATCAAATTGAATACATATTTGAAAAAGAAGAATTTTATATCTACACATAAAATTAAAATTCAAAATATTCAGAAAAGGATATTCTAAAAACGTGGAATTTATTTTTTGTCTAGACATAATTTTAATTCATTTTTATTATGTTATAAAAAAACAGAAATGGATTTTTATTCAGCTTCACAATCACAAAAATTGTAAGGAAAAAATTAAAATATTTGTTTAAATAATTAATTAAATTATTAATATATTTAAAAGACATAGAAATATATACATTATTATTTTTTACTATATTGAAGAATAATATATTCTTATATTAAAAAAATAAAATGTTAACTGTAATTCAAGTAATAAATCTTCCCTTATTTGCGCTAGATGGTAAAAAATTTATTGCTTCAAATTTTTTGTAATATGTTAATTTTTTTTCCTGTATATAATTAAAAATTAAGAAATGTAAAAAGAATTTGTATAACTTAAGGATAGAAAAACTTAAAAAAAAAATAATTCCCCCACGAAGAATCAAACGGTAACTACCCGCGTGAGAAGCACAGACGATACTACTTACGCTAGCGTGTCATTTGACAAATATTTTAATTTTTTCCTTACAATTTTTGTGATTGTGAAGCTGAATAAAAATGCATTTCTGTTTTCTTATAACATAATAAAAATGAATTAAAATTATGTCTAGACAAAAAATAAATTCCACGTTCTTAGAATATCCTTTCCTCTATATCTTGAATTAATTTTATGTGTAGATATAAAATTCTTCTTTTTCAAATATGTATTCAATTTAATACACAAATAAATATTTAGGAGACAGCAAATCTTTAATTTAAAATTTCCTAAAATACATAATTTGTTGACTTAATAATAATAGTTTCTGTTAAAATGAATTATTGTTTTTCTTTTAATCAAGGTTCATTATTTTTGACAATAAATAAAAAAACGGCGTGCCATAAGCATCAAGATTCGATTTAAAAATGCCGCGCTTATACGCCGATATATATATATAGATATACATAACGCTCGACACTCGATGGCCAAGATGAAAAATTCTTGCTACAGTTTGAAAAAATATTAGAAATATTATATAATAAAGAACACTCAACAATCGATGGGGCACACAAAAAGAATCGCTATCGCTTAAAGAAATATTATCCATTTGTTTTCTCTCTCGCACTCGCGTTCACGACCGAGAGACCCCAAGATAACGCACACTAGCTCGCTCGCGTGTAAAGACCAACGAAGAGCCGTGGAGTGCCCCCTCTTTTGCAATTACCTTTCACCTTTATTTTCTCGCTTATTTTTGCAAATACGAAGATACACCTTAGAACATTTTTTATGTATTTTTTAATTATCTACAATTTTTGTTTGAAACTTTTTTCGATTAAATGCCTAGATTCTAAGATACGGCCATTTTTACCCTTTTTCTCGTAACAGCCACATCGTATTGCAAAAAAATTAGCACCATTCGATTCAGCGATGTCGAATTACCTTTGTATCAAACTGTCGAGAACTTCTACCTGAAAGTTTTTCCTTCACCTCTTATTGACTGGGCTATAAGAATTGAAGGTGGGAGAAAAACGGGATTTGTAACGCAAGATGGATACTACCAATGGACATGTCGTCTACCGTTTGGCCTACAAACATTAAGAAAACATGGACTAATGGAATTTTCAGTAAACTATATATAGACCACATCCTAATACACTCACCGACGTTTGAAGAACATCTAAATCACATTGAAAGAGTGCTAGGAGCGATAAAAAAAAAGTGGAATTTTGGTTAAAATTTAGGAATTGTATGTTCGCTGTATGTATAATTCGGTTAAATATTTAAGACATGTAATAGGAGAAACTACAGTTACACCATTGAAGGATAACATAAAGTCAATAAAAAATTTTCCGACTCCTACCACACAAAAGCAGATCAGACAATTTCTGGGAAAAATAAACTTTTGCCATGACTATGTCACCGGATCTCAAATAAGTCTAATTAAAAAACGCGCAGAACAAAATGGAATAACAATAGATAAAACCGATATCCGAATACTAATAGGCATCATAAATAATTTCACAACGACATACGGACGGCCGCGTCGAAATAGGCATATTCGGAACAAAAATAAATTTCCATGTAGTAGATGACGAACTTCTAGTTTCCGGGGAAAGAATCATAGGGGACGACTTTTTCGAAAAAACCACCGCGAGAATAAACTATTTGAAAAGACATTTAATGTGGGACGACATTTATCTTGCATTTAACGAAAATCAAATAACCGAAATACCCCCTTACTCCTCAAAAAAAGTAAAAATTCGAATTTGCAACCCAGAAGTAAAGCGAGGGTTTTTAAAAGGACAGGAACCGGTGTAAGGTTTATTCTTTCGAGATACTGTAATAATAAACGTAGAAGGTCGCGGTGAGGTCGACGTGTTTAATCAAAATCCAGAACCAGCGTATGTAAGATCACCCATACTTTGCATTAAACCGCAACCGGAAAACCAGTCAGAAAACGATGATCCGCCCGAAACTATTAAATGCAATAGAGATCATAACGCGGAACCCTTCACGGATCAACTACAAACACTAAAAAGTAACCCCGAATTCATGCACGAAACATTATGTAACGCCATAACCGATCAATTACACAAAATTCCATCCGACCTTGATGAGTACAAGATAGATAGCTCAACCAATATTCTGGAAGACCTACCAGATAACCCGACTGAGAATTTGAAAAGAGGCTTCGTAGAAATAGGAAAATACATGGTAAACTCTTTTGATAATTCCCAAGATGACCTACCTCACACTAATCCACATAACACATACAACGCAACTCAACAGACAATAAAAATAAATTAAACAAAGTTCCCAGAACCTAAAATTTATGGGAAACCGAACTCTCCGATTATATTATAAAGGACCTTTTCCATATTAACGATGTTTTTGAAAATCAATAAAATTATCCTGACCCCCCTGCACCTACCACCGAAAACCAAGAAACATCGTACACAACCATGTGTAACTCCGCCTCTTCAAGGTCGGAGACCCTCGCAAGCCTACTTAGACTTGAGAACCTAAATCCAAAAGAAAAAGTACACATCCTAGCTATAGTAAATAAACATTCACACTGCTTTCCTCTACCGAATGATCCTTTAGAATGCACAACCCTTGTCACCCATAGTATCACTACGACGGACGAAACACCAATAAACGTTAAACAATACAGATTTCCATCCATCTACAAAGATGAAATAACTCGACAAATAAACGAACTAATGGATAACGACATCATTGAAAAATCGTTCACCCCATTTAATAGTCCCATATGGATTGTACCAAAAAAGGCCGACGCTAACGGAAATAAAAGATAGCGACTTGTAGTAGATTTTCATGAGTTAAGTAAGAAAACTGTACCCGATGCATATATTTTACCAAATATTACCGGAATCCTCGATCAATTGGGCACGGCACAATATTTTACGTCTTTAAACCTCGCTTCCGGTTTTCACCAAATAGCTACGTCTCTTTCCAACGCACATAAAATCGGATTCTCTGCACTGGATTCGGACACTTTCAGTTCAAGAAAATGCCCTTCAGGTTAAAAAATGGGCCAGCCACCTTTCAGCGACGATTGGATAATGTACAATCAAGATTTCAAGGAAAAACTCTCTATGTTTACTTAGATGATATTGTAGTTTAACGCTAGCACCCTCGAAGAACACGCGGAAAAATTTAGTCTTCTTACTGAACGACTAGAAAAAGCAAACCTCAAGTTGGAACATGACAAATGTAAATTTCTCCAACGTAAAGTTCAATATTAAGAGCACATTATTAGCCACGAAGGATTAAGACCCGACCCTGAAAAATTATCAACCGTAAAAGAATTCCCAACTCCGAAAAATCCAAAAAATATAACGCAATTTCTAGGACTCGCAGGATATTATTGCCAATATTTCTAAGAATGCCAAACCTGTAATAAATCTCCTAAAAAAGAATACACTTCTCTGTAATAGTTATAGAAATCTCGAAAAGTAAAACAAGAATTTAAATGTATACTGATATTGGTGAAAAAGCTGCAAGAGATTATAGTTTAATAAGAATTATTATAGAAAATAATTCATGAATAACTAGTATGCATTCATCTTTCAATTCTTTTGATAGAATATTAATGCGCATAGTTTCTTCTCAGAGTGAATAAAAAGAAGACGGTGTCTTCCAAAATCTTTCATGATTTCAGTGTCATCTGCTTCTTCTTATCATTGTTGAAAATAATGCGCTCTCTCTTCCAGTAAAATGATTGATCATCTATACTGAGAGAATAAGTTTTCAAATGTTTTGAATAAATATTTTTCAAGAGAAATATAATATTTGTTTCTTACAGAAGCACGATTATTATTTTCACCTTTCAACATATGCATGTCTTGCCTTTTCCTTGTAACTGTAGTTGAATTCTATTCGCATAATAATTCACATGAAATCTCTGCGGAGGGGACATTAGTAAAAAGAAATATTTATATCGTTAACTATTGGAAAATGAAATTTATATGCACAGATCCGATGTTGGAAAGGAGTCTTTTTCTTGGTTATGTATCTTAGTCTTTGATTCGAATAAAAAATATAAAGCCGCATACTTAGCTAAAACTATTTATGAACGAAGTTTATGTATGAAATATAAAATTATAAGAAGAGAAGCAGAGCAGCATAAATTGAATTAAAAAATAATATAATGCATATATTTTACTCGGTAAAGTATTTTCACTGAACCGAATATTGATATTCTACTTACTATTGTCTGTTATAATATCAGGAAAAAGAGAAGGATTCGTAATTACTCTGCATTCCTAGATTAAAATCAGAAAATAATCATCGAATAGTCAAGGTATAAAAAAAAATCGCACAGCATATTATCCAGTTTATTCATTTCTAACCTAAATTGATGATCACTATAGAGAAAAAATGAAACGGATTAAAACTAATAAATAATAATACATACCTCAGTTAACCTTAAAAAACTAATTTAAAAAAATACATACCTCAATTAACCTCAAAAAAGACTTTTATTACTAATTTTCTCAAATAATCAATGTTTTTGAAGATATTTTTGAAGATATTCAGTTTATCTAATATCAATCACAACCATATGTAATAATTATAATAAACTAGTGGAAGAATAGAACGAGTATCTTTGTTAATGTTTATTTCGATATTCTCCATATTCTCGCAAAGAAAGAATATTCTCACTTATATATTCTCAAATTGATTGAGGCGCGTATTTCGAATATGCGCTAAGAATCTACAATCTTTACGGATCGTACACAGATCGTTAACACGTTGAGTGCAACACGAATTGAATTCTTAATCTTCGTCTGGGCCACGCTCGTTATTTAGTATTGAAAAAATATCAGAATATAGATAATATCAGATCATACTAATAAATGTAAGGGAGAAATATCGAATTACTTCATGCCGTAAATTTGAAATCGCTTCGCCGCGCATCGTAAATACCGGAAGACGTTGATCGCTTTCGGAAGTTTTTTTTGGTCGGGGTGCGCACGCATCGTAAAAATTTACTCTCGTCATTTTTTTCCAAACGCGCCAAAAGAAGTATAACTTCAAAAATTCTACTTATTAAAGCAAACAAAATAAAAAGTGACAATTCTAAATACTAAGCATAAATTTGTGAAAATTGATAAAAGTAAGAAAAAACTTGTATCGGAATCTATTAAATTTTATAATAGCACAAAATTTGGAGTTGATATAAAAAGCTAGTTCTTCTCGTAAATGGCTCCTACAAATAATTTCCAATATTTTAGATTTGGCTACCATAAATGCTTAAATCATTTACAAACAAACGACAGGAATAAAAATACAACGAAAAGAGATCTTGTTTCAATTAGCAGAAAATCGAATATATAAATGCAAGACAGAAAATTTCACTAGACCTTGAAGACACACAAAGGTGAGCTGAAACATCACCAAATGTAAACCATCCAAAGAAACGCAGAATCTGTAAAGTACGACTTTGCTAAAATACCAAAACAAATTATTGTTTTCCAAGTACAGTAAATCTTCTTTATTATTTAATATTCACTAATAACATATTATATTCCGTTAAATAATAAAAAATAATATTAAAAATTAATTTTAAATAAATTATTTTACGCATTAGGTAAGTAATTCGTTCACAAAGCAGTTATTTTGACTGTTTTTGGGCAATATAGGTATATACTTACCAAGTTTCAGTCCTTCTAATGTTAATAATTGTATCGAAAGTAATTTGGCTTTCCTGCGATCAATACAAAATTCTATTTGTTATTGGATCGAACGTAAAAGGGATCTTTTCGCGATGATTCGACAATTGGGAAAACCTACAATGTTTCTTACTTTAAGTACTAATGACATCGGATGGAACAATTTACAACAATTACTGTACAAATTAAAAAATAATGAAACTGAAATTTCAACAGAAGCAGCTGCGTCACTGGATTATAAATCTAAGACTACACTTGTGCAATATATTTCAATAAAATAGTCAATATATTATTGACTACTCTTCAATCGAAGAAAAATAGTCCATTTGGAAATTACCATACTATCAACTATTTGAAACGAATTAAATTCTAACATCATGGTAGTCCTTATGCACACATTTTATTGTGACTGAATGATGCTCTATCAGATGCACTTGGTAGAGAGACAAAGAAAATACCATAATGATGATCGATTAAATGATATCGGTTTCTTCAACAGAGGTTTCTGAATATATTCGTTTGAAGACTCACAAATATACATTTTCACCTACTACAAAAAAATAAACACCAATCTACCTCAGTAATGTCGATTTGATGCTCCATTCATGCATGTAAATTTACCATGATATTAAAACCGATGCAGAAAATTCACCCAGGATATGCCAGTTATGCTCAGCATTATAAACAATTACAAACCAACCATGAAAACATTGAAACTTTTTCAGAAGAAAATCAACTTTCTTCTAATGAAGATTACTTTCGTATTCTTAAAGCTGGAATTATTAGACCTAAAGTATTTTTAAAACGACAAGTGAAAAATGGCACAACTCTTTCAATCCTTTCATTCTTAATATTGAGACAGGACTTATTTTTTTCGAAGACTAAAGAATTTAATCCTTCACCTGGCGAGGCCTGGATCAAGTGGTTGCCAGGGCTGTATGAGTTTAGACAATATAAGATTTATTAAATAAAAGAAAATAAATGTTGGGCGCCAGTTAGATTTTCCCTAACAAATATATTAATAAAATTAGCCAATCTATGCAGTCTCGACTAGCAAAAGGAGCATGATACAAACACAGGCGAGTGTCGTTGGGTGACCGAATATATTGCGAAATTTCAATAGTAAAGAAATAACAAAGACAGAAGGAGGTAATTTACATGACTGGTGCAGAAAAAACCCTGATTACTGATTCTACAATAAACTCTTTTTATGTAGCAAACTAAAGAACTCTTATACTCTTTGGCAAGCTCGTAGTCAGACAAAAGTAATAATAAATAAATAAATTATAAAAAATATAACAGAAATAATAATATAAAATAATATAATAGGAAATAATATAATAAAGAATGGTGAGTTGAAATACATACAATTAATAATAATAATAAAGATATAATAAACGCAATTAAATCTATAAAATACAATATAATACAAAAGGTAAATTAAGAAGTCACATAAAGAATATTATAAACAAAAGTCGAATATAGAGTAGATTGATAGATAATCTAATAGTTGAGTTTATCTTGAGTTAAATCTTGAATTTCAGCTGCGCTGCTTTCAGAGCTCAAATATCGTTATAACATGAAAATCTCTCAGCGAGACATTCAAGAAGTGAAAAAGTTAAATTATTTGTAAAAAAGATTGTAAAGAACGCGTTAGCAATTGCGAATTAACACTCTAGTTTTGTTTCGTAAACTTAATCAAAAATGGTAAAAACTATGCCATTAATAATCAACCGAATTTTCAGAGACAAGAAACAACGTCAGAGTATATGGATACTGATGACTTTAACACTAGAGATGACGCTACGAAGGAACGGAAATTCAATCCATCAAATAGTTACCTATCTCTATCTAACTTGGACGAACCTCAAGAGAAATGGCTAAGCAAAATACCAGTGAGCAACCAATTTAGCAGACTACAAGAAGTAGAAGAACTTCCAAGGAAGAATACAACGGATAGGATAACTCCACAGCCGAAACCTCCACCAATACATATAGAAGCTCAAGTCATTGTACCGCTAATTGAACTATTGAAAGAAATAGTTAAAGATGAATACACATTAAAGCAATTAAAGGACAATCATATCAAAGTGCAAGTCAATACTTCTAACACCAACAGAAAGGTGACTAAGGCCCTAAAAAAGAAGAACGTAAACTTCTACACTTACCAGCCAAAAAAAGACAGAAGTTACAAGGTAGTATTAAGAGAGATGCATCCCAGGACAGATATTAGCATCATAATCGATGAACTAAAAAATGAACTACTAGGTAAGACAAATAAACAATATAACTAAATACGAAATAAAGCAACCTCTGCCGCTATTCTTCATCGATTTAGAACCGAACGACAACAACAAAGATATCTATGAAATCGACAGGCTGTATACTACGATAGTTTCTTTTGAACCTCCCAAAACAAAAAGGGATATTCTTCAGTGTTTACATTGACAAAATCATGGACATACCAAGAACTACTATAATAAAACTTCAGTATGTGTTACATGCACAGGTAAGCATTGGACTTCGAACTGTCAACATACAGGCAAAATAAGTAACGTGAAATGCTTTAATTGTCAAGGAAATCACCCTGCAAGCTACAAAGGTTGTATAGTTAGGAAAGAGATACAGCAAAAATTTTATCCCAAGCTGAGGCACAAAACAGCTATAGAAAACTATAACTCATATAATGAAACTACCTCTGCAAACTATAGTAACAATTCCTTCGAAGGTCCACAGCTAAATCCCAAAACCAGCAATAGAACATATACAGAAGTAACTCACACTGCATCAAGATAAAGCAACGCCGCCGAAGTGACTAAACGAGCACATACAAATACAAAAGATTTAAAAACTGAGGAGACATCCGACATTAAAGAACTATTGAAACAATCAATTAAGAACACCGAAATCGTAACTAGAATGATAATGGAGCAAAATTCTCTTTTAAAACAACAAACGCAACAAATTATCACAATCCTACAATTATTAACAAATACGCTACTTAATAAAAAATAATTGATACACAAATAAAAATAGCGGTTTGGAACAGCAATGGATTACAACAACGAATTCAAGAAACCAAAGCATTCATATATACGCACGACATTGACATTCTACTCGTTTTCGAAACTCATCTCACAGATAGAAACTATATAAATATTTCATACTACACCATGTATTACACAATACATCCTTCAAGTAAAATGCATGGTGGAACTGCCATAATTATTAAGAACGAGATTAAACATCATCTACATAGTAAAACAGCCCACGATTACCTTCAAGCCACCACAATTACCTTAAGAACAACTTTTTCAAGTCATTAGATAATAAATTTATAGCAGCTGGCGACTTCAACGCCAAGCATCCATATTGGGGATCAAAAATAACTTCACCTCGAGGTAAAACATTAGACTCATACATAACAAACATAAACCTAGACATTCTCACGACAGGCGAACCAGCCTACTGACCCTTAGCTTATAACAAAACTCCCGACTTACTAGACTTCGGCATCCTAAAACGCTTAAACCTAATTCACTTTAAAACTGAATCATCTCTTGAACTCAGCTCTGACTATTCACCCGTAATAATCACATACCAGAACAAACCTATCCTATATAAAAAATCATCAACTTTGTGCAATGGAAGTACAAATTGGATGATCTTTAAAGAAACTTTAGAATCCAAATTGAACTGTAATATTCCGCTCAAGACCTCTTTTTAAATAGAAAAAGCAGTTAATAATTTAACAGATGCTATACAAGAAGCAGGTTGGGCGTCTACATCTCAAAATGTTTTACCCAGAAAAATCCTGTCATATCCTCACATTGTTCTGCACAAAATAGAATTAAAATGGCAAGCTAAAGCTAGGTGGCAGAAAAGTAAAACAAGGAGTAATAAAAGACTACTAAACAAATTAACCAAAGATGTTAAGCATAACATACGGGATCACAACAATGTAGAATTCAAAAGATACCTGACGTCACTTTTACCTCACGAAGATACTAACACACACACTATTACTCTCTCTTGAAAAAAGCAAAAAGATTTAAAAGAGCAGTAAAATCAATACCAGCCATACAAAATCATGACGACTCATGTGCGAAAAGTACAGAAAAACTAGCGGAAACTTTCGCCACAAACCTGGAAAACATATTCACAGCACACAACTTCAATACCCAAGCATACACAGACACTAACGTAAACGACTTCGGAAGCAAAACATAATCTTATAAAAACATTAATAGCAAAACAACCAAAGAAATTAGAATACTAACATCACAAATCAAAATAAGAAAGGCACCAGGTTACGATCTAATAAATGGTAGAATACTAAAAGAACTGCCACCTAAAGCAATTAGGATGCTCACAATATTATTTAACGCAATATTACGTGTTCATCACTATTCAAGTACTTGGAAACTCGCGGAAATTATAATGCTACCTAATAAAGATCCGCATGATGTAAACTCTTATAGAACGATATCACTCTTACCATTACTATCTAAACTGCTGAAAAAAATAATATACAAAAGAATGAAACGAATAATTTTCGACAAAAACCTGATCCCTAACCATCAATTTGGATTACCAAACAAATACACCAGTTGAACAAGTTCACGGACTAACTAATACGATAATCACAGCTTTAGAAAATAAAGAGTACTGTTCCACTGTCTTCATAGATGTGAAAAAAGCTTTCGATAAAGTGTGGCATCACGGATAATTACAAACAATCAATAATCGCAATCCACACTCGTATTACAATCTCTTAAAATCCTACCTTTCTAACAGAACATTCTATGTAAAAATAAAAGAAACTCATTCAAACATCAAACTAATCAAAGCTGGGGTTCCGTAGGGAAGTATCCTCAAACCAATTTTCTGCACATTCTATACGGCAGACATACCAATAAACGCAAACTATACAGTCTTAATATTTGCGGACGATACGACAATGCTTACTATAAACAAAAACTCGCAACAAGCAATTTAATCGTTACAAAACTAAATCAACTCTCTCGGAGAATGGTTACATAATAAGAAGATCAAGGTAAACTCTACTAAGTGTAAACATATAACTTTTACACTAAGGAAAAAGCAAATACTAAAACTATAACTGTATAATGCAGAAATTCCGCAAGTAATGATGTTCAAGTATTTGGGACTACATCTACATCACAAGCTAACATGGAAAAAGCATATAAATGCCAAAATTGAACAAATTCGTTTAAAAAGGAGGCAAATGGCTTGGGTAACTGGTAAAAAATCTAAACCAAGCATAAAGAACAAACTAATAATTTACAAAACTATAATAAAACCAATCTGGACCTATGGATTACAGCTATGGGGTATAGCAGCGAAAAGTCACATTGCAAAGCTCGAGGCTCAACAATCCATAACCCTACGCACAATCGTGAATGCTCCATGGTACGTCTGTAACGAAGAGATAAGGAAGAACTTAAATATTCCCACGATGGAAGAAGAAATAACCAAGACAATCTGCAGATACAAAAGAAATATTGATACGCACATAAACCTGCTAGCCAACGATAAATACAACCAATATATCCCCCCCCCTAAAAGGATAAAAAGAATCCACCCAAGAGACCTAATAAAAAATTATATTTAAATGAAATAAATGACAATAGCGAAGCTATTTCATTGGAGAAACCGTCCACGTGCTATCTTCTTTCACTTATATAACAATTTACCAAATGTTTACGGACAAATTGTAAAGATGTATGGAGTTAATAAAAAACAAAAAATAACTTTTAATAATTTTGAAGCATACCCATAACTAATCATTTTATCAAAAATTGTCGATGACAATTGATGATGTACTATTGCCTGTATTTTAATGCAATCTTCACGAGAATTAATATCTCGATTCTGTTCAATTAAAAATAGACAATTCTGCATACGCTTTATCAAGTTTTCAACCTGCCTATAAAAATAGACGTCACATGGTTGAGCTTTGGAGGAATAACTTCAATAATGCAGGTAGGCGATTGATCGTCATCCTGGAATATTTCATCATATAACTTGGGCTTTGTCTTAAATATATAGTTTTGTCGTAAGCTTTCCAGACTTTGACGAAGTTACAACGCCATTTTTATATATTTTTTACATAACGATTTACAGCTTTTTGGACTATAGGTCCAAAATGTCCGGCAGCTTCTTGCATACATACAAATACTTTGGGTAAAATTTTCCCACGTAAAGTAATGGCATATTGCACCGTCTAAAAATGCGTAACTTTATTTATATCATACCTTATAACAGAAACAAGCTTGCTTCCTTTTTTAGCAAGAGTTGTATTATAGCCAGATTGATACTGGCACCCTAAAAAATGAATGGACATAAGTTATATAGAACATGTAAGTGTAAAATTAAAATTGAAGATAATTTCGAAATTTTTTATTGCATTACCATACCTTATTATCAATAATAATTACATACAAAGAGACCTTACGGTTGTGCCCTCACGGATTTTAACGAGCTTTGGTATATTAGTAGTATACTAGTAGGGTGTTATCGTGATAAGGTATTTCATCCTAACGCGAAGCAAATTTTGAGAAAAAAGCTTCTAAAGTTTTGATTTTGGTTGTATACATGTTTATATTATCTTAAATGCGACTGTTATCAAATGGTACAGTAGCGTAAGTAGTAGCGTGCTCGTTTCTCGTGCTGCTACTTAGAGGTTCGATCCTTTATCCGGGGATGTTTTTTTAAATAATCTTTTTCTATTTGTTTTTAAATTGTTTTTTCATAATTCTTAATTTTTAAATATATACCGAAAAGAGAAAATAATTTATTACAAAAAAATTAGAAATAATAAATTTTTTAATATCTTACGCAAATAATAAAGGAAAATCGATTACTCGAATTACAGTTAACATTTTATTTTTTAACAGGTATATGAAAATAGATAAATTTTCTCTCTCTCAATATATTAATAAATAACAATCCTATATAGTCTACTCATTAACAATTTCATGTATAATTTTTTTATATCCATGAGTTTATTGATTTATTGTACATTTATTAATATTTATTACACGCAGGTTCCAGAGTGATAGTTATCGTAAAAACATTTAAAACAATAAAGTTTTTGACATCTTGCGCAAATAATTAAGAAAAATTTAATCCTTGAATTACAGTTACCATTTTATTTTTTAATAGGTATATTATACATGAAATAGGTAATGATTAGAATATATACGATTGTTATTTGTTAGTATGTTGAAAATTTCTCAAAGCTCGTTAAAATCTGTGAGGGCACAACCGTAAGGTCTCCTTGATATTCTTCATTAAACTTTGATATTAATTTTAAATTTGTTTGTGAAATGTTGCTTCAAACGCCAAGGTTTCTTCTATGGTTGCAGCTTTCTTTTTCGAAACAAATTTCGTAATTTTCGTTGACGAATACCATGGTTCTTTTTAAATTGTATCATCCAGCTTTCCGTAGCCTTGAAATCCAAATCCGGAAATAGTCCTGCTGCTGCTAAAGCCAATTACTGTAAATTCCTGGTCGTTACCTGTTGACAATTTTCCCTAGCTTTAACAAAACGATCGAAAATCCAAGAATCAATAATTTTATACTTATCTAATATACCACCGGTCTCTTTTATGTCCTTTTCCCATCTTGACACGAGCTTCTTTCCCTTTAAGTGACTATATCCTTTTGCCTGTAATGTTCGCAGGTTCATTCGGGATGTGCTTTTGCTATATTAACACATTCGCGTCGATTAACGCCTATTGTCGTCATTTAAGATTTTCACTTGAGAGCGGATGACGGTTTAAGTCGTCATTTAAGTTATCGCTTAACTATTTTTGAAGTTATACTTCTTTTGGCGCGTTTGAGAAAAAGTGATGAGAGTGAATTTTACGATGCAACCGAAAAATCGACACCACGAAGTTGTTGCGGATATTTACGATGCGCGGCAAAGCGATTTCAAATTTACGGCATGAAGTCTTCTCTTCTTCTTCCTCTCTTTTTTTTTCTCAAGTGGTCACCTATCAAAAGTTCTAATCGTACTCAAATGCTGCTTGACTTAAATGATCGAACAGGAACTAATGCTGTCACCGCGCCATACCCATTGACGCAGGAAGTAATTTAATATAACTCCCTTATATTTAGTGTGGACTGATATCTACATTTGGATATTTTTGACCATGATCAGTATACATTTAAATATCTCTTTAAGTTATCGAGATGTCTAAAACTAATGCAGAGAAATGTAAAGAATATCGTCTTCGTAGGAAGAAGAATAAGAAAAATAAGGAAAACAAAACGCAAACTAATGCGGAACGCAGCGAAGAAAAATTATTGCACTACGGTTATGAATTGTCTGCGAATGAAATTTTATGTATTCCGTCAACTTCTAATTTACTTTGCGAACCATCGGCTCAACCTGTGATTACCGGTACAAATTGAAATAATTTAAATATCACGGCAAAAACTAATATTATTGCTAATTATTTATTTTATTTGTTTGATCTTTATTTTTTGAAGTTATTTGAAGTTATTTGCATTTATTTTACATTTATTCAATATTAAATAACGAGCGTGGCCTGACGAGGATTTCCTTTAGAATTCGTGAGGCACTCAACGTGATAACGATTTATGTACCATTTGTAAAGATTATAGATTCTTAGCGTATATTTTTGAAATACGCGGCTCAATCATTTTGAGAATATTGAGAAAACGAAGCTATATACAAGGAGGACGATCGAGATAGGCATTTGCACCGAATTTGTGTTGTTGAAAATGACTGAATATCGAATATGATAATTATCCACAAGGGCGTGAGTTATCCACAAGTTTAGATTTAAGTACGTGTGATTTTATAAATAATCAAATGAAATTAATAGTTTTCTTTGATGTTTTTGTTTTAATTATTGTTTTTAAAAATCAGACTAAGCGACTAGACGCGCTCTCTAGTGGCAATAGAGATCATCCTTTCATTGTGAATATTGTACCCACATTTATAACACGGCGATCGTCCTCCTTATATATAGGCTCCATTGTTCGAGAACGAGATGAACTTTGAGAGGACAGGGAGATGGACGAT
>JACGWG010000091.1:53891-69789 GCA_023678865.1 Polistes exclamans | reverse complement strand
TAAGTAAACTCAGCTGTATTTATCTAAAATTACTCCTAATCAATACAAATTAATGAACGTAGGATTTTACAAAATCGACAAAAACAAATATTTTGTATTGTAAATTTATTTAAATTATTATTTTATAATTTACTCACACAATAAACGAAGGAAAACTTTAAAAACTTCAAAAGTAGTTTTAAATTAAATAATTGCCAATTTCAAGACGAGAGTGAGAATCCAAATCGGATTACAGCTCACTTGACATTGGACAATTTATCCGAAATAGGTCGTTTTTCTTCTTAACACATATATACAATAACACCTCAGAGGTATATTATTTTACAATCTTTTACGACATGAGCCAATAAATATAGAAGTTGTCTAATCAGGTATATTTTTCTTGTTTTGAAACGCTTGCAAAATTATATTCGGACAAAAAATTGTTTTAATATAATGTTAAGATACCAAAAATTGTCTAATAGTTTCTTTTTTAAAATGTAGCAAAAAATTACTATACATTAACCCTTTATAAGTTAGTATAATTTTCAGGTAACTAACTTTTCGAAATTTTATTAAATAATTTTTGTTTTTTTAATAAAATGTCGTTATACATCCCATTTCTGTTATCTCTCCAAGAATACAAAGACTAATATTTATAATGTTTTCTAATATCGTCAACTTAAGAAAACAAAATAAATAAAGCAGAGACTGTCTGCAGTAGAAGCAAGTGAAACTACTTGTTCCAACATTTATTATATGTACTTCTGTCGGTTTCTACTGAATAAACAATTATGTATATAATAGATCTGAGTTAGTGTATCAATAACAAACTATTTTTTTACATTTCTTATGTCATTTTGTTACTTTTTTTTATATTGTGACGTCTTGCTACGATTATATTATTTAAATATTATTTTTTCTATGGAATGAATATTTTTTCTTCGTATTCCTAAACGATGTGGCATACTGAAAATCCCCTCACCCCTCTGCGTTTCCTTTCCGTCATTTTCGACCTATACAACACTACCTACCCCGCCCCGAAAATGCAACGTAAGTGTAATCCCGGACATTTGACCAGTACACATTAGAATAAGAAAGGCGTATGGACGTGAGAAGCATAGTTGAAGCAAATTAGCAGAAACTAAATATTTGCGACAGAATAAATCCAAAACTCTAGGCACCTAGACGTCATTAAATGAAATATAAAACTACATTAACTTGTCCTATTGTGCACAAAGTAAATTCAGTCTCCGCTTATGCGACTTATTTAAATGCCTGCGATAGTGATTAACACAGTAGAATGCATGGGAAAATGGGTACAGGAAAACCCCCTCTGGGGATATTTTTTAGTCTATATAAGAAGGGCTTCATCAGCCCCTCGTTGTGTTGTTTTCTTATCTACTCTTGTACTGTCTGCTCTTAACTTCTACTAAGTTATCGTTTTATCCTGGTCTTTTCCTAACTTAACTTTGCTGCTTATTGTTTTGTTCCCTTCGCCTACTTTATCAATTATTAATTATCCAATTATCAATATCAAGCGATATCAAATTTTAAGGATCGGTGCCCGAGATCTATAAGAAGTTTAAAGAACTTTTAAACAGTTATAATTATAAATTATTGTAACTAGCTGCTAATATAAGAGTCAAGAATTATTAAAAACATAGAAATGACTGTACACCTACTTATGTACAGAAAAACAATACCACCGCGTTAGCCGAACATCATTTCAAAACAGGATATAAATTTAGATTCGAAGAATCAACCATTTTGTACAGAAAAGATAATTGGTACAAAAGAAATTTAAGCGAAATGTACCACATAACAAATAACAATACAGTTAACTACAGAACAGACACGAATAATTTAAACAACATCTATAACGAAATTTTAAAATTTAATTATCATAACAGGACGCATAAATTGAGGACATCATAATATTGAAGATATCTAGATAATTAAACACTAGTCTGGATAGAATCAGAAGTATTTGATTACATGTGATAATATAAAGGTGCTTAGGAAAAAATGTATTGTTAATGTTAAGTGTAGTTTTAAATGTATGACTTTAAAAAAGATAAAATGTATATTGACTTGTGAACAATAACGATCGAGGTAAAAAAAAATTTTTTAATTTATTGTAATGTTTTGTATATGTATTAACAAGTCATAATAAAATTTTAGTTGCTGATGAAGTCCCAAAAAAAGGGACGAAACGTTTAACTTGTTCGAAATAAATCGTTCATAAAGATTTAATAACCGTCCAAATTCCCTGTGATACATATATTAATTAATAAAAGATTTCTTAACCGATCGCTGTACAAACAATTGTTTCCCATAACGACGTAATCGAATAGCCCTATAAAAGACCTTATTTGTTATAAATATTGCAAGAAACGTAATTTTCTTTATAAAATGTTTTAAAAACAAGAGCTACGGGGAACAATATTCTACGCGAACCTCGCATACTTCCTCGGCTTTTCCCTATCTAAATTTTTCTTTTAAAATTATCTCATTATTTGCTATTTTTTATTGTAACTCAATCCTTGGGAAAGACGAACCTGCTTGGTACTAACTAAACTCTGTTAATGTAGAGTAGCTAAGACAGGCTTAGTCACTAAATTCTAAAATACTAGTCGATTAGGACTTAACAATTCAGTTCCGTTGCTTTGAAGTAATAATGAGTTAGTATGGCAGATATCGGTATATTAAGGATGCAGCTAGTGTGGGCCAAATCACAGGTGGAGTAGACCTAATTGATTTACTGATAGCGTTATATTACTAGATTTAATATAATTGACTAGATTTACCAAGGGTGTTGTGGAACTCTAATCTACAGTCTGCTATACAAATATCTATGTATGAGTTTCCTCTGGGAAACAAAGAACTATCCGTGCTCCTTAAACTAGCCTTATACTCGATGTCGTTCTCTTGCAGCCAATTAAAGAGAAAAGTGGCTTTTGGGTTAAATGTGTTATTTTTCCAATGTTGATTTTTTGCGTTTAAGTCGCCTGCTCTTAGGTAGTAATTATTCGGTGCTTCTAGTTTGAGGTATCAGATCATTTTTGCGAATTCGAGGTGGAATTCCTTTTTGTGGTTACCCGCCGCGTAAGCCGCAATTATGTATATCGAAACGTCATCGGTGAGGTTGAGTTTTATTGCAGTTGTTTCTATTATTTTCGAGTTTGTAAGTGCTTGCAGTTTTATATTGGTGTACTTGATGTTTCTCTTTATTGCTATAGCGGTACCCCTACCCTGAATGGAGTTTGGTCTGTCCATTCTTATGATGTCGTAGTTTTGATATGATATTTTATGGATGTGATTAGGCTTGGTTTCACCTATAAGAATGATGTCATCAGGTTTGTGCGTTTTCATGAATTTAAGGAGAGTGGCTTTCCGGTAGTTTTGTATCAGCGAGTTTACATTTACACTTACTATGTTGAGTCTTTGCTGTCAGCTTTTTATTTTCTTGTTAATATCCGTGTCCATGGTCGTTTTGTTCGATGATTTCGAGATGAGCGTCCATACGTCTCGAGTTATTGATAACTCTCCCTCGTAGCCAGTCAAATTGCTTTTGGAAGACCTCTATAAGAGTCTTTTTAACATCTTCAGCTATGTCTGAATTCCTTTGTATTTTTATTATCGGTTGTAGGTTTTGGGTCACGTTAGTCGCGATTGCTTCTCTGCGGTCAACTCTGTTGTTTGTCGGGTTGCTTTTTACACTATCTGAGTATCGGAAGTTAGGTCTCACATAGTTGTTTATTTGTGTGATTTTTTATTACCTTCTTTCTTGTTCTACACGATTCTATTCTTTAATTTTGTTTATCAATGCTTATCTCTTCGGGCAGCCTTTGTACGATGCCGGGTGTCCATGGTTATTGCATAGTACTCAAAAGAGGTTTTCTCTATTTATCTCTGTCTTATTTGTTGATTTTGCATTGTCTTGGCTCGTGGTTCTCGTCGCATTTGACGCATCGGTACTCCATGTTACAATTGGACGCTACATGCCCAAGTCTTTGGCATTTTTTGCATTGGATGATTTCGGTGTTTCGCAATTTTTCCTATATTATGACTTGGTGGTTGACATATTTAATACTACGCAATTTTGAGGCTACGCTAGCTGCCGATATTTGCACAATGAACATCGGAAGTTTCTTGTGCATTTTCAATGCATGAGCCGTTGTGAATCTCAATACTTTGGTAAATTCAAGGTCTTCAATATTCATTTCGTTCAGCTCTCTCAGAATTTCTTCTGGTTTGAAGTATTGTTCATTCCTTAAACGATGAACGTTTGACTCTTTTCAATTTGTGGGGTGTACGTGAAATACCTTTTATTCTTTTCAACTAAGGTTGCCTTGACTTTATCGTAGTTTTCGTGGCTGCATACGTTTACTGTCAATTTGTTTTCTCCATTGTCTCTCACGTAGAATTCTTCGATTATAAACTCTCTCTTCAGAGTTGTCGTTAACATTTTTGGGTTTACTCCAACGATATTTATCAGAGGTAATTTACCTTTTTTCACGACGCTGAATCGAATGGTGCTAATTTTTTTGCAATTGGATCAGGAGATCTTTGAGAAAAAGGGTAACAAAGGGTAAAAAAGGGTAAAAAAGGGTAAAAAAGCCATATCTTAGAATCTAGGCATTTAATCGAAAAAAGTTTCAAACAAAAGTTGTAGATAATTGAAAAATACATAAAAAATTTTTTAAAGTGTATCTTCGTATTTGCAAAAATAAGCGAGAAAATAAAGGTGAAAGGTATTTGTAAGAGAGGAGGCAAGCCACGCCTCTTCGTTGGTCTTTACACGCGAGCGAGCTAGTGTGCGTTATCTTGGGGTCTCTCGGTCGTGAATGCGAGTGCAAGTGAGAAAACAAATGGATAAGATTTATTTAAGCGATAGCGATTCTGTTTGTTTAGGCCATCGATTTTTGAGTGTTCTGTATTATATATTTCTGATATTTTCTCATGCTGTAGCGAGAATTTTTCGTCTTGGCCATCGAGTGTCGAGCGTTATGTATACGAGTGCGAGTGAGACAAGAAACAGATATTTCTCTCTTTCTAATTTTTTCTTCGGAAGCGAGAATTTTTCGTTTTGACGATCGAGTGTCGAGCGTTCTGTATATCTATATATATATCGGCGTATAAGCGCGGCATTTTTAAATCGAATCTTGATGCTTATGGCATGCCGTTTTTTTATTTATTGTCAAAAATACTGAACCTTGATTAAAAGAAAAACAATAATTCATTTTAACAGAAACTAATATTATTTAAACAAGAGTAAAAATAATGAATTATTTTTTATCTCAACATAAAATTAATTTGTATAATTAATTGATATAAATTTTTTACCTAACAAAAATTTATTTGTATATCAAATTGAATACATATTTGAAAAAGAAGAATTTTCTCGGAGTTGCGCTATCCAATTGCAAAAAAATTTGCTCTATTCGATTCAACGTCGTCGAATTACCATAAATATCAACTTTGCACCTTGGCAGCTTGCTGGGACTCATTTGCCACTCATTGACAGGGCTATAACTCCATTTGTCAATTATTTCCGATTACGCATGGTTACATGTACAACTTCAAATTATCTATCAATAAAGCATTTACGATTACTTATATTCCGAGTAAATACGGTAATTCTGGACGCATAAGTTTTCAGAGTTAGTTGAATAACTGAGCCGTTTATTTTGAAAGTGGCCTAAGTCCATTTACACTTAAATTACTGCTACTTTAGAAGCATATTATAAACGCAATATAATAAAAGCGCTAATAATAATTTACCTTTTGTCCCCCGAGATTATTACAATATTATCGAAAAGTTTTGGTAAGGTAATAACTTTATTGTACATGAAATGAGACAAGAAGATTTTGTATCAACAAAATTATTAGAAGAAGCAATTTTTAAAAGGGTAAAGAATTCTAACGGAGAACCAACAAACTAGTTTAAAATATGTTGGATGCGTTTTGTCAAAAATGAACCGTATAAAATTTTTTATAAGACATCAATGAATGAGAACAAAAATTTTAAAGTCCTGAATTTATAACCACGTTGGGGTAGACCAAGAAAGTTCGAAAATATTGTATTGACATTACTGTATAAAAATATCAAACAAATTACAACCAAAAAATTCAAGGACATAATTGACTTATTACGATATATATCATCGGAACATTACGATTTCTTTAAATCCCTTTCACATACACAAAATGTAGATGAGTAGAAAATTGTTTTGTAATTAATGTTTGTACAAAATGTTTTGAATCGCATAATTTATGTTTTTAAAGTGTTATAAAGATATGTAAAATAAAATAGTTGAAGTATCTTAAATTATGTTGAATGGACTTCGGCTCCTCAAAATTTTATAACGAATCTGGTTGTTAATTTTGAAAGTAGCCTAACTCCATTCTTTGTAAGAAAACGCATATTATTCAGTTAATAATTGCCATTATTTTAATAGGAACTGTAAATTGAACCCTTCTTTGCATGATTTTTTCTTTTTTTTTAAAAAAAATCAGGGTGATGTAATTAATGCTCTAGAATTAAGGAAAAATATTTAAAAAAATCCTTGTGTTAATAAAAATATGTAATATGTAAAAAACAATATGATGGAAATTTACATCATCATGCATTGTCACATATTTAGCTCAGTACTAAATTAATGAGAAAATATAGTTTACTCAATCTTCTTTATTTTTTATGATAACTTAAAAAACAATTATTATTCTTATTTAAGCTTGATTCTCAACCCTGACGCAACATTTATTACACGAAATTGTGGAATAGCCTTTACATTTGGGAAATTTGCACCGGAGTGACCCACCTACTTTTGGCAAATGTTCAGCACCATCTTTTCTTATGTCTTTTGGAGGTGGTGGAACTGGAGAACCTTTTCTTTTCTTAGATTGTAATTCTTCTTCTAGTACACTAGTACTACGACGCCCTTTTTTAGCTTCTTTGGTGGTTCCTCTGTTGCATAGCACAAAGGCCAATTCATTTCTGAATTGGCCTAATGTAAGCAGACTATTTTCAGGTTCACCTCTTTCTTGAGCATTTTTTTTATAAACAATCCAAGAGTTTATAATAGCTAGATCAAATAAATGAAAAAAAATACGCAAATACCACTTTTTAGACCTCATTTTTATATGATTTCTGCACAAAAAGCTATCCATGAGATCTACTCCTTTCATATGTTTATTGTACTCTTGGACCATAATCGGGCAAGAAATATCAATTTTTTCTTTTGTTTTCTGTCAAATCTATTGACTATAGTTACAGGCAATGCTCCAGAATAAGAAGATAACAGGGTTACTATCTTATTATCTTTCCAAGCCACACAACTCAAATCTATACCATCATGCACAGACACTCTTTCCTCAAAACTACCTCTAGCACAGATTTTTTCATGAAATTTTTCTTCTCTGGAAGTTTATTATTTGGTATCCTGTTTTGTTGCACAGTTCCCACTGTGTAAATTCCTGATTTAGCTAAAAAAACTACCAATGGCAAAGAGGTATAAAAATTATTAATGTATATGATGTGGTTTTGCTTTCTTGGCACTCCTCGAAGCAAACAAACTACAACATTTCCTGTTGCACCAAGATCTGGTTCATCTGGGAGTTTCTCTGTATTCTTTTGTCCAGAATATACCTCAAACTTGTGGGCATATCCCATCAAATCACAGAGAACATATAATTTGAAGCCCTATGTATGGGGCTACTTAGACAGATACTGTTTTAAAAAATGACCTATTTTGGTAGAACACATCCGTTCATCCACACTGTGGCAAACCTCTCATTGAGATGCTTGATAACAGGGCGGATTTTATAAAGCTTACAAGTAAGTAGTGACGTTACTGCATAGTGATGTAAATTTCAATCACATAATTTTGAGAAATTTATTCACAGTGT
Source organism: Polistes exclamans (assembly GCA_023678865.1). Lineage (NCBI taxonomy): Eukaryota > Metazoa > Arthropoda > Insecta > Hymenoptera > Vespidae > Polistes > Polistes exclamans. The sequence continues at coordinate 61,896 of JACGWG010000091.1, read as the reverse complement.
TTTGATATAAATTGTTCATAAATAACAAAAACATGAAAACGAACCTTTTTTCAACTCATTTTTATTTTTTATTGCATTTTATATCTCCGTTTATTTCCATAAAACAATTTAAAATCTCGCTCCTTTCTTCCAGTAACAACAAACAGCGGATTGACAAGTTCAAGGCCTGGTAATTCACAGTGAGGTTTGCTATTTTTTGACAAATGCGTTTTGTTGTACGCAATAGTCACTTAAAAAGTTGCCAGCAACAACAAATATACAGTACAAGGGTTTTAAGTACCTTTTTTTGTTGACTAAATATTATGATTGAAATTTCCATCATAGTGCAAAGAAGGGTTAACACCTTTAGATACACTTAAGCAGTATAACTCATTGGTATTCTGTACGTATATTTTTAATTGCATTGAAACACAAAACCTTAAATATCTCAATTTAAGTATAAATGGACTTAGACTACTTTCAAAATAAACGACTCATATATCAAATTATTATTGAATTATAACATACCTAGCACCTACGTGTTTATCGGATGTTCCAGCACTATTGTCTAAACCAATTTCTTCCATATTTTATATAATTTTCGCTTAACTTTATGTGAATATAACTATCACTATTAATAACCCGCAATAATAATATTAATTATCGATATCAATATCAATAACAAAACAAAACTGTTTGTGTGTAAAATAAATAAGAAATAATGCTAACTATCCGTATTATTACAGTTAAACTGATATACTATATATGTATTTATCATTTGTAAACGCTGTACAATATATATATACATATATATAACATATAGGTATATGCACATATATATTTACATGCGTCAGCTGCCTCGCAGCATACCCTCTGTACGTCAGCAGCACACAAGTGTACAAGTTATAAACACACATTAGAAATAAGTGAAAAGTGCGCACGATAGGTTCCGCAAAAAAATGAAACAAGGTCATTCAATAAGTAAATTTTACTCTTCATATTTTTTTCATACCAAACACCTTATATGAAAATCGATTTTTAAGGAGTAACCTCCTATAAAAATAATATGCTACTGAATACTATGCGATTCAAATATCTAGGAGAAAACATCACGAGCAACAGAAACCTAAAGGAGGAGGTAAAAGACCAAGCAATCAAAGCCTCCATAATCTCAGGATACCTTAAGAATATCATATGGAGAAATAAGCATATGAGCATCAAAAGTAAGACACGCATATACAAAACTTGTATCAGACCGATAATGACTAATCCGGCTGAGAAAAGGGCAAAGTCTACGATAATAAAACGTATCTTGAGAACTACATAAATGAAAACGCTACGAGCCCTAAATGGGAACTCACTAAGAGATAGAAGAAGAAATAAAGAGATAAGAAAAGAATGAGGCCCATGACGTGTAAGAAGAATAAGAGGGAGGAGAAGAAAGTGGCGAGACCATGTAGACAATAGGCTGCCGAAGGTGGCAAAAACAGGAAAAATAGGGGCAACGAGACAACTAGAAAGACCTCTGAAACAGTGACATGAAATCTGGACATCATCGCCACAGGAACAATAAACGCTCTGAGGAGGACTGTATAGCTAAAATATAACAGAACAAAGTCCTAATAATAATAAGAAGAAGATAAACACTAATAAAAACGGTTTGATTGAACCCTTTCTGATTTTTTAGAAATTTCGCAAGCTAATAGTAGTTCATGAGAACATTCACTGTGCCTTTGAACATAGCGTACATATTTAGCCGTTTGCAAAAAAACGCGAATAGAAATTTCACATAGATACGTATTCTTGTAGTTATAGTAGTGCTTAAACAACGCTGTGTTTCTGTCTTTGATGCCACCGACATCTGTATCTTATCTCAAAATGGCTAATTATGTTTCCTTCATTTATTCTTTTTTATTTCCAATTTTTTTTTTCGTTACGTTGAAGTTAGCTTAAATCAGTATCCTTTATTATTCGTTTTCTTTTTTTAAAATGGTAATGATTATTTTAATAGGAAAAATAATTTTAAAATATGTAAGCACGTATATAGTTATACTTTTTTTCCATAACAAAACATTTTTTTTCGCAGTCTACACGCTTTACAACGTTCCACGTTTGTTTTTGTGATTGATACTTTCCTTTACATAATTTTTATAACGATAGTAACATTAATTACACTTTTCTGCATTAGTTTTAGAAATCTCGAAAACTGAAACTAAAATTTAAATGTATACTGATACTGGTCAAAAAGCTTCAAGAGATTATAGTTTAATAAGAATTATTGTAGAAAATAATTGATAAATATCTAATTGAAAGATTAATTCATTTTTCAATTTTTTTGATAGAAAATTAATGCAGATAATTTCTTCCCAGAGTGAATAAAAAGAACACGGTGTCTTCCAAAACCTTTCATGATTTCCGATGATTAATCATCTAAGCAGATAGAATAAGTCTTCTTATGCTTTAAATAAGTATTTTTCAAGAGAATTATAATATTTTTTCTTTCAAAAGTAATATTATTATTTTTTCCTTTTAACAGATTCATATCATTCTTATTTCTTGTAACTGTGGTTGAATTCTATTCGTATAATAATTTACATAAAATCTCTACGAAGAACACATTAGTTAAATGAAATTTTTACATCGTTAACCATACGAAAATATAATTTATATGCATAAATTCGATGCTGGAATGTAGTCTTTTTTTTATGTGTGTTACAGTCATTGATTGGAACAAAAAATGTAGAGCTCCATTCTTAGCCAAACCTAATTAAGAAAGTAGTTTATATATAAAATATAAAAAATATGAAAAGAGAAGCAAAGTCCTATAAATTCAATTAAAAAATAGTATAATACATATTTTTTACTTAGTAAAGTATTTTAACTGAACTTTAAGCTATTCTACTTACTATTATTTTTTATACTATCAGAATAAAAAGAAGGAATAGAATTCATCGGTATTTTTTAATTTAAATCAGAAGATTGTTATTACATGGTTAGGGCATAAAAAAATCTCACAGCATGTTATCCAATTTATTAATTTTTAACTTAAATTAATGATCACTATAAAGAGAAAATGAAACAAATTAAAACTGACAAGTAATAATACATCCGTCACTTAACCTTAAAAAACTAATAAATATTAACACATACCTCAATTAACCTTCAAAAACAACTTTTATTACTAATATATATTAAAACAAACTAGTTTGTGTACTTAAGTACGCACGTAAGAAGTTATACTTCTTTGGCGTACCAACACGAATATAACGTCAATAACTTCAACAATAACTTCAAAATAAATTCTTCGCTTGTTGTGTCTAAAACATGACGACGTAGCCGTCCAGTGGAAGAATAGGACTAGTGCCTTCCTTAATGGACCCAGAAGGGCGTACTTAGCAACGGTTTGAAAAGTGGGGAGGCGCGATAACAACATTTCGATATTCTCAATATTCTAAAAATGATTAAGCCGCGTATTTCGAAAAAAATACGCTAAGAATCTGTAATATTTACAAATAGTACATAAATCGTTATAACGTTGAAGGCCACATGAATTCTGAAAGAAATCCTCGTCAGGTCACGCTCGTTATTTAGTATTAAATAAATGTAAAAAAATGTAAATAACTTCAAATAACTTCAAAAAATAAAAACGAAACAAATAATATAAATATTTAGCAATAATATAAGTTTTGGCTTTGACATTAAAATTATTTAAATTTTTACCGGTAATCACAGACTGAGCTGATGGTTCACAAAGAAAATTAGAAGTTGACGGAATACATAAAATTTCATTCGCAGACAATTCATATCCTTGTGCAATCATTTTTCTTAGCAGCCAATACACTTTACAACGTTTCGCATTAGTTTGCGTTTTGTTTTCCATATTTTCCTTATTCTTCTTCCTACGAAGGCGATATTCTTTACATTTCTCTGCATTAATTTTAGGCAACTTGAAAACTTAAAAAGAAATTTAAATGTATACTGATCCTGGTGAAGAATATCAAAATATAAATATCAGTCCATACTAAATATAATGGAGTTATATCAAATTACTTTATGCGTCAACGGCCATGGCGCGGTGACAGCATTAGTTCATGCTCAATTATTTAAGTCAAGCAGCGCTTTTGAGTACGATTAGAACTTGGATGGGTGACCGCTTGAGAAAAAAAAGAGAGGAAGAAGAAGAAAGAAAGACTTTCATGCCGTAAATTCGAAATCGCTTTGCCCGCGCATTGGTAAAATCGGAAGACGTTGATCACTTTCGGAAGTTTGCTTTGGTCACGGTGCGCACGAATCGTAAAAATTTATTCTCATCATTTTTTCCCAAACGCGCTAAAAGAAGTATAACTTCAAAAAGTTGGACTGTCTCATAGTCATGTCAATAGTCGCGGTCACGATTCTCGTTGTATTATTCGCATTGTGACAGATAGCAACTGCTTTAATTGGAATATTTAATCGTCTGTATTGAATTAAACAATTAAAATTTAGTATACTGGCAGACTTATTATCATATATCCCAAGTTTCAATCAACGTATAAAGTTAAGATTTTGTGTAATTAAATCAATCAGATCTCCGGAGGGAGCCTACAGACTTTGGTAATTAAAAGTTTTACATTGACGATAATTGCTATACGCTAAAGATTAATGTAATTTAATCATTCAATAATTATTTAATTAATTATTTTAATTTATCATATATACCATATATGTGCTTTAAAACGTTCGGCGTTTGTTTGTGATGAAAATTTTATTTTAGGTATATTTTTTTGAGATGGGTATAGGCTGTATAATTTTCCGCAATATTTTTGTCATCTCATAAACTGAAACAGTAATTTAAATGTATACCGATACTTGTCTATAAGAAAGCTGCAAGAGATAATATAGTTTTTTGTAAATATTAATTATTGTAAAATAAAATTCATGTAAAAAGTAAACATAAAATAAATATTGAAGCAAACCTTAATAATACAAGAATACTTTAGAGATTATAAAAACAACTTAAACAAAAACAAATCACAAACAAATAATGTTTTTGAAGATATTCACAGTTTTTTAATATGAATTATAGTCCGGTCAATTTAGACATAAAAAGAGTGGTCAAATAACAAAAATTGCCGGAAAGCCAAATTTTGGTGGAGGGCTGTAGTTTACCATTACAAATAAAGTCTGAAAAGTCCCCATCGATTCTATGTGTGCGTCAAAAGTTATTCAAGGTCAAAGGTCGAAATTTTAGGTTTTTTGGACTTTGCTTAAAAACGGTAAGTTTTATCAAAAAAAATTTCAAACCAAAGTTGTAGATCTTAAAATTCTCTACAAAAATGGTCTTAACGATTTCTTTCCTAAGAGTTACCATTCCTGAGATATCGCGATTCTAAGAGTCACATTATACATGATATGCACACATTTCCGCACCACCAGTGAGGTAGTGTACTTGGCGCGTTCTTTTTGAGTATGAATTAGCCCCTTACCCCTTATCACTTTTCGATGCAGGTGGAATGCGTAAAACAACAAAGTCAGCAATTTACAATTGCTTTCAATCAGTCAATACTGAGGTTGATCGTACAAACGCTACTTACATTATTGATGGAGGATACCTACTACTTCACGTTGTGTGGGATCGAGAAGAAACCTTTAGCGTTAATTTTGATAAATATGTTCAATATCTACGCACACATTATGGGCTTACAGTGACGGTAGTATTTGACGGCTACAGTGACTCGACAAAGAATATTAAAGCTGCAGAACAACGTCGTCGAACTACAAAAACATCATCAGGTTCCGAGATTATCTTTGATGAATTTATGACAGTTCCAGAGAATCAACAACAATTTTTCACTAACATTAATAATAAATCTCGTTTCATTTCCATGTTAAGTAACAAATTAACAGCTGCGAATATTGCAGTTAAACAAGCTAAAAATGATGCAGATGTCCTCATAATTGAAACAGCAATTGAAAAATTTGATGCAACAAACACAACAATTGTAGTTGGTGAAGATGTTGATTTGTTAGTACTACTTACTGCAAGGACTCCAATGGATAAAATTATTTATTTTCTGAAACCTGGAAGGGCTCAACAGCGAACAGAAATATATTCTTCAAAAAGTTTATCTGCTTATCCCAAATGTCAAAACTATATTTTATTTTTACATGCGATAACCGGCTGCGACACTTCGTCAGCAATGTACAGAAGAGGCAAAACGTCAGTATTTAAATTATTTGAAAAAAATGATTTGACTAACTGCGCTAAAGTATTTACAAAAATTGATTTCACACCTCAAACAATAATTACGGAAGGAATTCGCTTTCTTCTTGCGGTTTATGGAGCTCCAAAAAAAATCACTTGCATTAATAAATACCGATACTTAACTTTTGTAAAAAATACGCGAAACAAGAAACAAATACAACTATCATGTCTTCCTCCCACATCGGCATCTGCTATTCAACACTTGTATCGAGTATACTATCAAGTTCAAACATGGCTAGACAATCAACTGAATCCAGAAGACTGGGGTTGGAAATTGATAGATAATACTCTGGAACCGATTAAAACTTTACTCCCACCTGCTCCAGAAAAACTCCTCAACACAATTTTTTGCAATTGCAAAAAAGGCTGTACTGCTAAATGTGGCTGTAAAAAAATCGGGTTGCAGTGTACTAGCGTGTACCAACTGCCAAGGTCAGTCTTGCTCAAATGTCCAGTTGAAAACAATAGAGGAAGATTCCTGTGATTTTAATGAAGAGACCAATGACTCAGCCACATTTGAAGAATTTATGAACATCCAGCAAGAGGAAGACGAAGAAGAAGAAATCGAAGATGATATGATTGTTGAAGTAGACTTTCAAGAGTATGAATCTGATTAAAATATCTAAAGAAATCCAAACAATAGTGAACCCATTAATAAATAGCAATATCAATAATACTGTAATATCTAGAACTTGACGGTTATTGCTCGCTTAAATTATCCTAAAATTTTTATGACAGTTAGTAGAATAGGCCTACAGGGGAAACTACGGTAAAAAAAAACGCGCGAAGTACACTACCTCACTGGTGGTGCGGAAATGTGTGCATATCATGTATAATATGACTCTTAGAATCGCGATATCTCAGGAATGGTAACTCTTAGGAAAGAAATCGTTAAGACCATTTTTGTAGAGAATTTTAAGATCTACAACTTTGGTTTGAAATTTTTTTTGATAAAACTTACTGTTTTTAAGCAAAATCCAAAAAACCTAAAATTTCGACCTTTGACCTTGAATAACTTTTGACGCACACATAGAATCGATGGGGACTTTTCAGACTTTATTTGTAATGGTAAACTACAGCCCTCCACCAAAATTTGGCTTTCCGGCAATTTTTGTTATTTCAAATGTCTAAATTGACCGGACTATTACTATAGTCTGTAATAATTAAAAACACATAAATAAATAATTTTTATTTGTATAGATATACAACACGTGTTTTGTATATAGTTATACCAGAATAAATATCTCGAATATAGATTTTAGTTTACACTAAATTTAAGGGAGGTTTATCGACTAATTTCATGCTGTTAATTTCGTGTCACCGTGCCCGAGCATCGTAAGAATTAACTTTCATCATTCTTTCCTTAACGCGTTAAAAGAATGTATAGTCTATGTATAGTTTAAATAGACACCTATAAATATATAAAGTTTCATAAAATTCTAAAATTGACAATAATAAATTTCTCCTTTTAAGTAATACTTTATACTCTGACAATACTTTTTTAGCTTTTAATGTATTACGATAATTATAAAAGAAAATATCGACTTTTGAACATCATCATAATAACTTAAAGAGTTAGAAGATAAGATAGAAAATAATTTTAATTTGTTTATAACAGACATTAGGTTAAAACTTGAAGCCCACGGAAATCTTCCCAAAACCGATTTTAATTATTTGAAAAACCGTCACAATTGCTCTTGCTTTATAAAAGTAAAAAAATTCGACCTAAAAAAAAAGAGAAACGACCCTTACAATAGTCGCATATGATGTGCAACATCTGAC
>JACGWG010000091.1:0-35252 GCA_023678865.1 Polistes exclamans | reverse complement strand
AGCCGAGAGGTGCTGCTACCTAGTCTGAGGGCGCAATTTTCGAACAGACCCGTTGAACTGGAAGTAGCTCGATTCAAAACAATTGCTACCTTCATGTTTTATCGAACTAGCCCCACAAAAAAGTTTTCTTTGCTTTTAAATATTTCGACTACTTTCGCTCCTAAGGAATCTAAAACCTTCCTCTAATTCGCTTCGAGAAAGTTCGAGAGATTTCGATGCGTTTAAATAATAAGTGTTACGCGATGCCACGTACTTTCGCTTACAGAGACAGTTGATTTCTTGTTCAATAGACAACAAACAAATACATGCTTACACTCATATTCATACTCATACACATGCTACAAACACATACAACAAACAAAGGATAATGTTTTTTTAATTCCGCGTTTGAAGAAATCGTCTAACGATCTTTTCGGAAAATATCAGCGTAGATGTTTTCTAATTTTCTCCCATCCTACATACATTACCTTCTTCCTTAGGGGAAAGGTGCAGTCAGAGGCGTAAAAAAAAGAAAAATTTCGAATAATTTTTTTAAAATATACTTCTTTTGGCGCGTTAGAAAAAAATGTAATAAGAGAGAATTTTTACAATACGAACGCACAGCGACTGAAAAATAGACACTACAAAGTTGCCGGTATTTACGATGCGCGGGCAAAGCGATTTCAAATTTACAGCATGAATGAAGTCTTTTTTCTTCTTCCTCTCTTTTTTTTTCCAGCGGTTCACACATCCAAGTACTAATCGTACTCAAGCGCTGCTGAACTTAAATGATCGAGCAGGAACTAATGCTGTCACCTAGCCATGGCTGTTCAGGCATAAAGTAATTTGATATAACTCCGTTATATTTAGTGTAGACTGATATGTATATTTTGAATAGCAGTCCCGGCCACGCGTTGCTATGGCTAAGGTATACGTTGATTCCTATTATGTAATATTCAATACAGTGAAATGATTATTTACGAATAAAGACGAAAACGGTATAAAAATCCACGGGATTGAGATTTGAACTTAAAGTAAAAATTTGAAAACGATTGATAAAAATTATCGTAGAGGTGATATTAAGTACAAATCAATATAAATGAAAAATTTAAGATTTTATTAATCTTACATTTAAGTTTGTAACAAATGAGTAAGTTACAAAGTTGTTAGTTGATACCATGTAATATTTAATTTTATAAATGAAGTAGGTAGTGAAAAGCTGTTGGGCTAGGGATTTTATTAATTTTAATTTAATTCAGCACTAATCGGTGCACAATATTCTTGGTTAACCTGTCTCTAGCTAACAATAGATAATAAAAACATCGAAATAGATTCGATGGTTTTCCCACACGTGAGCAGGCAACATATAGTTGCCCATGGGAAAAACATGGATTTTCCAAATCTAAACCGCAAATAGGCATTGTTTGGCCTTGAGACTTATTTACAAACATGGCGAAAGCTAAACGAATGGGAAACTGTAGCCTTCTGAAGGGTATCATAAATTCTGACGATATCATTAGAATACGTGGCAACAAGACCACTTCTCCTTTAAACTTTCTAGTCAAAATTGTTGCTTCAAGAATATTTCCGGTTATCTTTTTGATAATCAAACGTGTACAGTTGCATAATCGAGGTGGATTTAAATTACGCAGAAGAGTAATAGGTGAACCAATCTTCAACAGAAGATTATGTGGTGGCATTGCAAGTATATCTAGAAAGTTTAAAAATTCCATTGAAAAATTAACACTTTCATTTTCATCAACAGTATCGATTGATTTAAAAGACATCAGATCGCTTGGCAACAACTGTTGTATCGGGAAATTAATTTTGTCAACATCAACATTTTTGGCTGCCTAAATAGACCGATTACTAAGCCATTTATGATCCAAGTAAATATTTTGTATGTCCGGGAAGATACTCTCAATTAATTCCTTTTGTGTGAACAACATTGCAGAAATTTTCTGGCAGTTCTGGTCGCAGTTCCATTCTACTGTTTCTAATATCTAGCAATTGTTCGGAAAATATTTGTGCTAATGGATCATTTTGCAATTTTACGTGCATATTTATGGTCAATCCAAGTGTTTCAACACTTCGCTATAAGAATGATTGTTTTAAACATGCGTTAATCTCATCAGCGTTCTAGAAATTCTTATGCACGACTCTCTGCTGTCCTGATTCTTTGAGCTATTATTCTTGTTGTGCTTTCTTCACCCGACTGATTAGTTCTTTCAACACGTTTGCGTCGTGCTTCTCGGCTCCACGCATTGTGAAGGTTAGATTGTTTTGGTGGCATTTTATTTAGAATAATAATTTAAAATTTTTAAATAAAATTAAATTAATGAAATAAGAAGCAAGCAAATAATACTTACACGTACTTAATTTAATTGAAGGGTTTTATAAATAAAAAAATAAAGCACCAAAAATTGAAAAAGCAATAATAGTTTCACTGTATTGAATAGTTTACTACAATATAATCTAACCTATACCTTAGCCAAAGCCGTCTATTGGATACATACTCAATCAAAATTACCTTTCACCGCCATCTGATAGAATTTTATGAAACTAACAAACTTTTTTATATAATAAGAAAATAATATGCAATAAACAAAATCTGCGACTATAAATTGAGATAATAACTTTTCTATATCCCAAGTTTGATGGATCTGCATACGTATAGTCCGGTCAATTTAGACATAAAAAAAGTGGTCAAATAACAATAATTCCCGGAAAGCCAAATTTTGGTGGAGAGCTGTAGTTTATCATTGCAAATAATGTTTTAAAAATCCCAATCGATTCTATGAGTGCTTAAAAGATTATTCGAGGTCAAAGGTCAAAATTTGAGGTTTTTTGGATTTTGCTTAAAAACGGTAAGTTTTATCAAAAAAAACTTTAATCCAATGTTGTAGATCTTAAAATTTTCTACAAAAATAGTCTTAATGATTTCTTTCCTAAGAGTTACCATTCCTGAGATATCGCGATTCTAAGAGTAACATTAAACATGATATGCACATATAAGCCACGTATATCGGTGATTCTCAGATAAGTGTGATTTTTTATGTCTAGTACTTTAATTATTATTCAACACGATTTTTTTGATCAGAAAATTATAAATATGATAAATTTGATGGTATTTTACCGTCGACATTGTAAATTAAAGCATAATTATTCATGGATCATGAATAACTTACAGAAATATACTCGAAATGTCATTACCGTGGCATGTCTGATTTTTGTTTTTCAAACTAAATGAATAAATTTCTATAAAGAGTCGTCTTATAATCTAAAGTTTAGCTTTCGTAACTAAAATCTATCGTATATTCGATTAAATTATGCTGCAATTGTACCCCAATATTGATCGGTAAAAGGAAATAATAGTCATTGACTTGTGTCCTGGAATTTTATTCAATATTCAAATTCAAAGTATTTGCCGCCTAAGCGCCATCTTTTATTCAGTTTTGTTTGCTTGCTCTAGTGGCATTTTGAAGAAGGACTATTTGTATACAAATGACAGCTTTATTTTTATTTTTAGACTCTATGTTATGACAGAAATAATTTGTTTTGTTTTTAAAAAGGTATGTCATAAAATTACTGGTCAATACCATGGTACTGAAGTTCACGTGTGTTAATACAATTTTTATGTCAATTATACTAAATAATTATTTAATTTTACGTATAAAATCGAAATTATTTGATTAATTATTTTAATTACTTATAAGGAATTAAGTAAGGTTAATTATTCATTCAAATGTCAATACCGTGGATGTCAGTACCATGGTGAAAATAACGAATGATATTCAAATGAATATTTCCTTGATGTTTCAATTTATTATCATTTCCAATTGTTCTAGTATTATAAAAAATGGCTCAATACTAAACTCTGGCCTAATATTATTCAACTCATTAAGTTGTCTCGACTGTCAACCTGGCACAATGTGTGAACATTTTTCGATGGGACAAATAAACTACAATGATAATCAATTAAAATTAGCTTCTCCAAAAGCAAAGAAAACTTTAAAAAGATCTCAGAAAGACTCTGTAGTCGCTGATAAAATTAAAAAACCCAAAGTTGTTCCAAATGTAACTCTTCGACGAAGCTTAAGAAATAAGAAATGAGTCACTAAATTTTTTCATTAGAAACTATGTTATAGATTAATGTTTAACTATATATAAAAATTGTATTATATTTATTGTTTTTTATATTTAAATTTGTTAAAAACTTAAATCAATTTAATTATTTAACTAATGTTAAACTTGGTTTTATTCTAAGAATAATTTAAAAATTGTTATTTTAATTCTACTGTTGAAAAATTTTAAAAATTTTTATTTTAATTCTATTGTTAATAAATTTTAAATATTGTTAAAATCAAGAGAAAAAATACCAAAATTGTCTCTGTATGATTATCAAAGTCCTATAATTTATCATTCTTTTTATTATTTTAAGAGTTTAGAGATTTAGGCAAGTACTTTTAATATTTAGTTTTGATGTCAATACCGTGGAGGTGAAATTTCTAATTGTTGTTCTAGTTTCTTGTCTATTGAAGTTGTAGTAGAACTACGTTACAGGCTTAATTTGGAGCATAGTAAAAGCCCAATAGCAACCAGAACACAAGTTTTAAAGCATTTTTAATTTTAATAAATTTTAGGTTGTAAAAATCACAGTTATATGAGAATCACCCATATAAATATTAGGCACTTAAACAAGTATAAATACCTATTTGTGTCTCTTTTATATATATTATACTATCCTAAAAACATTTATTCAAAAGATAGCCATTCCCTAACTTAATCTCCTCTATGCACGTGGACTTGAAAAACATCGGACTATTCTATTGACCGTAGGTCTCGCTCATATACCTGTTTCTTTTATTGCAAAAGGTTCAGTTCAAGTGAATATACGTACTTATTACAAGCGTCTACCATTTAGGTTATATGTGTTATTTTATAGCTCTAAAAAATGTCTCAGTTTTGCTTTATTTGCAATAAACTTTTAACTGAAGATAAAACAGTTGTGGTTGATCGTGGAATGCCAAATTTAATTGAGGCTAGTGTCGCGAGAGGTGATGAGTTTACTGAGTATTTAAGAATTCAAAATTCCGTTACAATACACGTGGATTGCAGAAAATCATACACCCGGAAAACTTCAATTTCTGCTGTGAAAAGACAACGTGAGGAGAAACAGGCTAGTACTTCAAAAATAAGTCCACCTCGTACTAAAACGCAAGTAAGTGAATCAAATTTTTGTTTTAAAAAATATTGTTTATTTTGTGGCAATGAAGTCAATGAAGAAACTGAGAAAAAGAAAGCACAGCATCTTCGAAAAAAAATTTGTTACGTGACTACACTAAAATTCAAAGAATCGCTGTTGAAATTAGCTAAAAATCGTTCTCATGATGTTTCAAAGGCTATTCTTGAACGTATTAATTTTGAGTATGATTTAGTCGCTGCTGATGCAAAATACCATGACAGTTGTTACAAATCTTTCTTAAAACCTAATACTGGTGGTAAAATTGGCCGTCTACAAGATGAAACTATAAACTCTGCGATGGAGATAATTTTTCAATTCTTAGAAACGAGTGATGATTGCCAGTTTTCGTTGGATGAATTAAGGAATGTTTGTCAAGATGTAGCTTTAGATGACAGAACTATAAAAATACGATTGAAACTGAAGTATGACAGTAGAATTATTATTACAGAGAAGTCTGGAAAATTAACATTTATTTGTTTTATTGACAATTACCAAGATATTTTAAGTCAAGTCTGGTCTGATAAAAAACACTTGGATGAAAAAGACAAGCGGTTAAAAACTTTGGAAGATACGGCAGCAATTGTTCGTGAAGATATTCAATCTTGCGTTTTCGATAATACTATGTACCCCCCACCAGGTAGAATGTTCGAGGATATAAATAAAGATATTCCCGAATCATTATCATATTTTTTGGAACAAGTCATTTTAAAAAAAACGCGCCAAGTACACTACCTCACTGGTGGTGTGGAAATGTGTGCATATCATGTATAATGTGACTCTTAGAATCGCGATATCTCAGGAATGGTAACGCTTAGGAAAGAAATCATAAAAACCATTTTTGTAGAAAATTTTAAGATCTACAGCTTTGAGTTAAAGTTTTTTTTGATAAAACTTACCGTTTTCAAGCAAAATTCAAAAAACCTCAAATTTTTACCTTTGACCTCGAATAACTTTTTAAGCACACATAGAATCGATGGGGATTTTTAAAACTTTATTTGTAATGGTAAACTACAGCTCTCCACCAAAATTTGGCTTTCCGAGAATTTTTGTTATTTGAAATGTTTAAATTGACCGGACTAGTAGTGCAAAATTTGATTAAATTCGGTTTGGTAGCGGTGTGTTAGGGCGTCGTTGTTGCGTCGGGCCTGTGCTCGAGGATGTATTCTTTTCAACGTTGTTTAAATAGTAATTTGTTATTCTATAGAATATCAAAGTATTATGTTCAATGCCTAGGAAAAATTAAAAGAATTTTTTAATTTCCGACTTCGTCTAAAAGTTCATCATATTCATAGTAATGCAGAGGATTCACTTGTACTGCCTGATCTCCTGCTTGATATTCTTGACCAGGATCAGTATACATTCAAGTTTCTGTTTAAGTTTTCAAGTTGCCTAAAATTAATGCAGAGAAATGTAAAGAATATCGTCTTCGTAGGAAGAAGAATAAGGAAAATATGGAAAACAAAACGCAAACTAATGCGAAACGTTGTAAAGTGTATTGGCTGCTAAGAAAAATGATTACATTACATTGAATTGTCTGCGAATGAAATTTTATGTATTCCGTCAACTTCTAATTTTCTTTGTGAACCATCAGCTCAGTCTGTGATTACCGGTAAAAATTTAAATAATTTTAATGTCAAAGCCAAAACTTATATTATTGCTAAATATTTATATTATTTGTTTCGTTTTTATTTTTTGAAGTTATTTGAAGTTATTTACATTTTTTTACATTTATTTAATACTAAATAACGAGCGTGACCTGACGAGGATTTCTTTCAGAATTCATGTGGCCCTCAACGTTATAACGATTTATGTACTATTTGTAAATATTATAGATTCTTAGCGTATTTTTTTTCGAAATACGCGGCTTAATCATTTTTAGAATATTGAGAATATCGAAATGTTGTTATCGCGCCTCCCCACTTTTCAAACCGTTGCTAAGTACGCCCTTCTGGGTCCATTAAGGAAGGCACTAGTCCTATTCTTCCACTGGACGGCTACGTCGTCATGTTTTAGACACAACAAGCGAAGAATTTATTTTGAAGTTATTGTTGAAGTTATTGACGTTATATTCGTGTTGGTACGCCAAAGAAGTATAACTTCTTACGTGCGTACATAAGTACACAAACTAGTTTGTTTTAATATATATTAGTAATAAAAGTTGTTTTTGAAGGTTAATTGAGGTATGTGTTAATATTTATTAGTTTTTTAAGGTTAAGTGACGGATGTATTATTACTTGTCAGTTTTAATTTGTTTCATTTTCTCTTTATAGTGATCATTAATTTAAGTTAAAAATTAATAAATTGGATAACATGCTGTGAGATTTTTTTATGCCCTAATAATCAAGGTAAGTTTCCTGAAAAGACAAAATTAAATTCATCACAGCACAAATTTGGTTTAATATTCTACATAAGGTTTTTTTTTTAATTTTCAGGTACTAATTGCTATGGAGACCGGAATTATACCTCCGAATCTTCATTTCTCCGAGCCTCCGAAGGAGGTGCAATGTCTTCAGGATGGACGCGTAAAAGTCATTACAGAACCAACACCTTGGACGGATTGTTACGCTGTTGGTAACACAGCCGCTTTAAACGGTTGCTTCTCTCACATTACCTTAAAACGTCATTCAAAAGAGAAGCAAAGAAGAAAACTTTCACCATATAATATGTCACGACTTTTTGTAGCATCTTGTCGTACTCGGGAAATGATATCATCCATCTTTAACCTTTTAGATACGGCAAAACTCTGCGTGTGGCTATTTCTCTGGACAGCAGGGTCTGACGCGAACAACGTAGAATTGATATAACACTGCAAAGTGTGGCAACAATTCCGTTCTGTGCACGAGACATTCAAATGAAGTATTTGATGAATTAGTCATAATTTTTTAAAATATATATATTTCACATACTTTAACTATAACATTCCACTTTAATAACTAATAATATAATTGATTATGATAGATTTTGAAACATGGTACAATACATAAACCTACGTCACAATTTTCACATTGATAACAAGATCTTCGCCTTGTATCGTTTTTGGAACACACTATACAATTTCGTAACATTTTTATAGAATTTTTAGATTTAAAGTGGGATGGAAAATGTTTCTCAGTTAGTCTAAACGGTTAGTCCACGGTATATCTACTGCAGCTAATGTTATTGTTCATATCCCCGTATTTTCTCGAAATTTCTTTTTGTAGTGTAAGATAAAACGTTCGCATTATTACGTTTTTTGTTTGAAACCGCGCGTCGTTAAAAGAGATGACATACACGAAAACAACATTAGTAGCGCGTCGTCCTAAAAAATGATATCCGCGAAAGCCACTATAGTGGCGTGTCGTCCTGAGAAATGATATCCGCGAAAGCCACTGTAGTGGCGTGTCGTCCTGAAAAATGATATCCGCGAAAGCCACTATAGTAGTGTGTAGTATCTAAAAGATTAATTAGGTTTAGCTAAGAATGGAGCTCTACATTTTTTGTTCCAATCAATGACTGTAACACACGTAAAAAAAAGACTACATTCCAGCATCGAATTTATGCATATAAATTATATTTTCGTATGGTTAACGATATAAAAATTTCATTTAACTAATGTGTTCTTCGTAGAGATCTTATGTAAATTATTATACGAATAGAATTCAACCACAGTTACAAGGAATAAGAATGATATGAATCTGTTAAAAGGAAAAAATAATAATATTATTTCTGAAAGATAAAATATTATATTTCTCTTGAAAAATACTTATTTAAAGCATAAGAAGACTTAATCTTTTGTCATAGAAAATCAATCATTTTACTACAAGAGAGAGCGCATTATTTTTAACAACCATAAGAAGAAGCCGACGATACTGAAATCATGAAGGATTTTGGAAGACACCGTATTCTTTTTATTCAAACTGGGAAAAAACAACACGTGCATTATTATTCTATCAAAAGATTTGAAAAATGAATGCATCTTTGTTATTTATAAATTATTTGCTACAATAATTCTTATTAAACTATAATCTCTTGCAGCTTTTTGACCAGTATCAGTATACATTAAAACTTTTGTTTAAGTTTTTAAACAAAAGTTAAGTGTAATAATGCCTATTACTATCGTTATAAAAATGTATGTAAAAATAAGTATCTAGCTTAAACAAATGTGGAACTCTGTAAGGCATATAGGCTGCGAAAAAAAATATTTTGTTACGCTAAAAAAGTATAACCTCTTACGCGCGTACATAAGTAAACACACCAATTTTTTTATTGAAGTTATTATTTGATTTATTCACAAGTGTAAAGTATATATTAGCACGTGGGATAATTGTAGTTATATTATGTTAAATACAACGAAGGATGAGAAATAAATGTTGCGTTGCTTTGTATAACATCGAAAAACACTGCATCAACAAAAATGGAGCTAAGTCCACGATCTCGAACACGAAATAATCAATATTTAGCTGATGCAGTATTAATAATTATATCTCTGGCGTAATAATATTAATTTCTTAGTAAAATAATAACGTTAGCCAAAAACAAAAAATTTCATTTCACGCTCTCTAAAACAAATGCACTTTTTTTTTTTAATATATATTCAAAATAAAATTATTATATCGTACTTTAGAATAAAAAACAAAACGAAATAATTAGGCTTACTTCGTTATAACGCAAAATTGAAATAAATAAACAAAAGGAAAAAGTATATTTTTCTGTTGAGGAAATCGATCAAGCGACACGAAGAACAAGACTGCAACGGTACCAATTACGCTACAAAAGAAAAAGAAATAAGAGAACAAAAGAATTTTTGAGAAGTTTTTACTGCGATTTTTTTTGCAAACGTTTGATTGTATACACTATGTTTAAAAGTACAATCATTATTCTTATTGACAACTACAACTGTGCAAAATTACAAAAAAATCCTAAACCAGCAGCTCCTGCGTCCCCTAGTAAGTTATAATAATATTTTTTTATTCTGCAGTAAAAGGTTAAAGTTTTTTATATTTTTACAAAGAAAAGTATTTATAGGAATAGAAACTAGAAACTTTCAATGAATATAGAGTCCAAAATAAAAGTAGAGTCTGGAGTACTCTATTGGAAAAGAAAGGTAGACTCAAATGATTTATGCAAAGCAACATATGTGAAGCAATCAAATATTTATAAATCAACTTCGTGTAATAATGACTTTTCTTTTGTCTTAAGTATTGATCCGATATGTTTTTTTCCTTTATCTTTTAGGTCGTTCTTTTTCTTTTAAGTCGGTATACATTTAAACAGCTTATTTTATTATAGAAGTTAACGTCGTAAGAAGATTCAGTTTTTAAAAGCAGTCACCTTACAACTTTTGAACGAATACAATGGAAAAAAGCGAAGAAGTACGAAAATATAACATTTTTATTTCTAACAAGAAGAAAAATTCGTTAAAAGATATTATTACTGTGACAACAATTATTAAAAATAAAGTTTTAGTTTTTTTACGGAAAAATAATTACAGTGCAGGGGTTCAAACATTTGAAATAGTTTTTCTTAAAATTTTAGAAATATTTCTCTTAAGTAAAAATCTGCTATTTATTTAACCAAAACCCAATTTATTTATGTTTATTATAATTTATTTACTTATTTTATTATTTCCTAAATTAACATTTCATTTAAAAATTTTCCTAGTAAGTATATCCTTGTCGTTGTATTATGAAACTATTAAATATTGTCTGAGAGATATGCTGTAAATATAAATTTTATTCTAAAAAACAAAATAAGCACTATCCTTCCAATAAAATTTTGTCTTTTATTTCCTCTTAACGATTAATTATAAACGTAATATAAATTCTTTGTTTTTATTATTACAGGCATTAATTTTAACTGATGTAATGAGGTCGTTGCGATGGAATAGGCAATTACTGAAATACGTTGGAATCTGGCCACTAGAGATATCTGATCCACATTTTCTCTTTTTTTTTGTCTACCTTCTTATCCATTGTTCTTTAACATTTGCTGATTTGACTAATCATAAAAATGATCTTGATGAAATCGTCGGCAATTTCACCGAAAATGTTTTATTTCTTATGACACTTACAAAAATAACTGTATGCAGGATAAATGGACGATCTATAAGACAACTTCTTATAGAAATTGAAAATAATTTTAGAGTTGATAAGTACAATTCCTTAGAACAGAAATTAATAATAATGAAATATACTAAACTCGCTAGATACTACATATTAGTAGCCGTTACATCGATGACTGTTGCTGTTGGATTGTATTACGTAGGTGGAATTATTCCTAATCTAAAAATTGGTAAGTAATTGATTAATATCATGAAAAGCGTAATGTTTATGATGCCTGTTGGAAAAAATTCTACGATATGACCAAAGATTTTCGGTCAGTCTATAGAATGATCTTTAGTCTACTTTGGTTATAGCGAACTGAATCGATATAATAGTCTTTTAAAGGAAGGGAAAGGGGGATCTAAATACAGGTCGAATGTTCTTGAAATATGCCTAAACGTCTCCTTATTTCTGATTTCTCACAGTTTGTCGTAGTTTACCTCACCGAGCTTAAGACCACTTTCTCTTTCTGAATAATGATTATAAAATTGGTCTCATAAGAGTATTTGCACTGACGTAAGATATTTTTTCGGTAATTTATACTTTACTAGCTATTCTTGTATTTTATAATGCCTTTGAAACTATTGCTCATATTCTAATGTTTCTAATTTCATTATCATTATTGTGAAAGTACATATTTTGTAAAATTTAATGCTTTTTGTAATAAGAATATAATTAAGGCCATAGGTCGATAAGTATAGTGAATTGGCCCCAGAAAGATATCTGGCTTATAATTTCAGGGTATGTTGGTACTTATAAGATACTTTGATACTGCAAGTTTCAGCTCTTTATCTAATACCGTTTCCGAGAAAATCGAAAAAAGCTGAAATTTAGAAAAAAAATTATTTTTTAGAAACCTGTAAACCGATTAATTTGAATTTTTAATATGTTTTGGGGGATAATAGTAGCTTGTAGGAAAAAAACTATGAGCTATATTGACTTATAAGAACTTTAAAAAAAATGACGTTTTTTTTTTAATTTTAATTTTTAACTATGATAGAGTTTTAGCACAATTATGAAACTATTTTTTTTGAATTCCTCATCCAATTTTCTGTAAAATTATGACTTTTACAAATATTAATAAATGGTACGCCATATTGAAAAAAAATAAAAACCAATTTTTTTATTCAAAAGTCAAGTTATTTCAATGTTTTTATTCAATGAACAAAAACATAAAACGTTTCATAAAAACGTTTTTATAAAACGTTTTTATGAAGAGACTTTAGATAGGTTAAAGGTTTTTTCCAATTGGAGTATTTTAAGATCGTCAGAACTAACCCAACTTATGGAAAACTTGGTTGTTAACTGTGACTCTACTTTGCTCGATAAAATGGATGATTTTCGAATTTCTGATGAACAACTTTATATTTTTACTGGATTAAGAAGAGAAAATATAATAGAAGTGCAGAGTATTTTGATGAAATTGTTGAAATGATGGAATCACGAAATAATACGGACAATACATTAGCTGAAGAAGTTGATAAAAATGGTTGGCAACGGAAAAAACTTCCATTTGAGACAATTTCATCTTGTGATTTAATAAATTTTCCGGAAAAGACTGAAAAGGACTTGAAGCTTCTATTTACGGGATCATATCAATATAAACAGGCGATATCATATTTAGCAGAAATGATGGATGAATCAGATAATATAACTATTCAGTTTGTCAAAGATCAAACCAATGTGTTGAAGGCTCAAGTGCAATCTCGTCATATTGGAAGAAAAGCTTACAGATGTTTTATTGAATATAAACCATATACAATTAGATGGAGTGGAATATCAAGGTATTGTTGTGAATGTGCTAATGGACTCAGAACAATGGTTGTTGTTCACATGTTGCTGCAATAATTTTCTACTTAGCACGAGCTCGATATTTGGCTAGAATTCCCAGACCAGCTGAAATACTTAATTCTTTATTCAATAAAGATAATATTACCACGGTCATTGATGAAGATAGCGAGGAGGATTACTCATGAGGATCATAAAAAATCTTTCTAACTATGTAAAAAATAATATATTTAAATATAGTAATCAAATATAGTAATAACTAGTGTTTAATGATTGTATTACTTGTTTGCAATACTTTGAAACCAATTGCTCATTTGGTAATTGTAAAGTCGCTGATATTAATTTGTTTGAGTTGCCAGTACGAAGTTTGAATAGAAAAACAATAAGTGCTTGATTAACCGTGCGAGAATCTGTATTCCTCATTGTTATCAATAAATCACGAACTTCTATTATATTTTCTCTTCTTAATCCAGTAAAAATATAAAGTTGTTCATCAGAAATTCGAAAATCATCCATTTTATCGAGCAAAGTAGAGTCACAGTTAACAACCAAGTTTTCCATAAGTTGGGTTAGTTCTGACGATCTTAAAATACTCCAATTGGAAAAAACCTTTAACCTATCTAAAGTCTCTTCATAAAAACGTTTTATAAAAACGTTTTTATGAAACGTTTTATGTTTTTGTTCATTGAATAAAAACATTGAAATAACTTGACTTTTGAATAAAAAAATTGTTTTTTATTTTTTTTCAATATGGCGTACCATTTATTAATATTTGTAAAAGTCATAATTTTACAGAAAATTGGATGAGGAATTCAAAAAAAATAGTTTCATAATTGTGCCAAAACTCTATCATAGTTAAAAATTAAAATTAAAAAAAAAACGTCATTTTTTTTAAAGTTCTTATAAGTCAATATAGCTCATAGTTTTTTTCCTACAAGCTACTATTATCCCCCAAAACATATTAAAAATTCAAATTAATCGGTTTACAGGTTTCTAAAAAATAATTTTTTTTCTGAATTTCAGCTTTTTTCGATTTTCTCGGAAACGGTATTAGATAAAGAGCTGAAACTTGCAGTATCAAAGTATCTTATAAGTACCAACATACCCTGAAATTATAAGCCAGATATCTTTCTGGGGCCAATTCACTATACTTATCGACCTATGGCCTTTAAATATTTAATAATCCTAATATATATTTATTTACATATTATTAAATTCTCTAAATTTAAAACAAGACAATACTTCTGGGATTTACTATATATAAATTATATTTGTTACAGCATTTAGTAATTTATCCTTGAGTTACAAATTACCATACAAAACACGTGCAATTATAGATATAGATGACACTAGAATCTATTTTTGTATCTGCCTCTACCAGATGTTAATAATACCAACTGTTGTACTTGGTTACGTGGGATTCGATTGTTTATTCACCAATTTGGCCTTTAATATTATAGCACAATTTGGAGTTCTTAGCTACAAGATTAAAGAAATTCTCGATGATTATAATAGTTTCCGATTTAATATCAAGAAATTGGTATTTTTACATTATAGGTTGATAAGGTAACGCTGATTTGTGATTTTGTAATAAAAATATTTTTTCTTTTACAAAATAGTGGCTTACTAATAAAAATTGTTTAAAAGAATAAATATAACTTACTACTATTTAACATTTGTCGATCTGAACAATTTTTACGAAAAACTAAAAAAAACTTATTTAATGTTTTAAAAGAATTCTTATAAAATGTTCATTTATGTTCAGCAAATAATTTAAATTTGCCTTCACATACGTTATAGTCAAAGTATGTTATAAGCTATTGTACCTAATGAGCATGGATATCTTTGATTTCCTTGTCATTCAGTAGAATGCCTAGGGGATTTCAGCTAATCTATAAAATGGGCTTCAGTTTGCTATGGTAAAAGCAACGGGGTTGGAGAAGGTGAAGAAAACAATTTCAGCTATTATAAGTGTAACAAGCCACGACTTGTTTATGTTTATACGGTCATGAAATCATCTTCTTTTTTCGTAATGTGTTCGCAAAAGTGCCTGCGCTTTCTTATGTGTCTTACTTTAAGAAAATAATCTTTAGAACTTCTACGTTTTAAGCGCAGAAGAAGAACAGTTTAACTCTAAATAGAGACTAAACAGTAAGCTAGTATTGATAGTAACTGAATAATAGAATATATATGTAATTATATATAAACTGCTTTTTCTATTTGTAAAGAGGTTTTGAGCGGAATATTACAGTTCAATTTAGATCTAAGATTTCTTTACAGATCATCCAATTTGTACTTCCATTGTACAGAGTTGGTAATTTTTTATATAAGATAGATTTGGTCTGGTATGTGATTATTATTGGTGAATGGTCAGAGCTGAGTTCAAGAGATGGTTCAGTTTAAACGTGAATTAGGTTTAGGCCTTTTAGGACGCTAATGTCTAGTAAGTCAGGAGTTTTATTAGAAGCTGAGGGCCAGTAGGTTGGTTCACCTGCCGTGAGGATGTATAGGTTTGCGTTGGTTATGTATAAGTCTAATATTTTACCTCGTAGTGAAGTTATTTTTAATCCCCAATTTGGATGCTTGGCGTTGAAGTCGCCAGCTACTATAAATTTATTACCTAATGCTTTGAGAAAGTTGTTCCATTGATCGATTGAAATTTTGAATTTTATAGGTGCATAAATAGCTGAGAGTTGAAGTTAATCCTGAGTTCTTAAGGTAATTGTGGTGGCTTGAAGGTAATTCTGGGCTGTTTTACCGTGTAGATGTTTGTTTTCGTTCTTAATAATTATGGCAGTTTCACCATGCACTTTACGTGAAGGATGTTTTGTGTCATACATGGTGTAGTATGGAATATTTATATAGTTTCTATCTGTTAGATGAGTCTTGGAAACGAGTATCGTGCGTGTTTCTTGAATTCATTGTTGTAATCCATTGCTGTTCTAAACCGCTATTTTTATTTATGTATTCATTATTTGTTATTATGTAGCGTATTTGTTAATAGATGTAGCATTGTAGTAATTTGTTGCGTTTGTTGTTTTAGAATAGAATTTTGCACCAGTACCAATTTTGCTATGATTTCGGTGTTTTTTATTGATTGTTTCAATAATTTTTTAATGTCCGATGTCTCCTCTGTGTTTTAGTCTTCTTTATTTGTATGTGGTCGTTTAGTAATTTTAGCGTAGCTTCTTCTTTATTCAGTGTATTCAAATATTGGTATTTTATCCCTGTTGGCATTTACGTTTTGTTTATTGTAGTGAATTTCCTTGTAAGAGTCATCTAGAATAGGTTTTTCTAATACTTTTTTTTTTAGCTTTAGAAACAGTTTTTGTTGTAGTAGTTTTCTCGCCTGATGTCCTTAATAATTTGCTTGGTGACTACCGTTGCTGTTTACACGTATGACGTTTTTGATTTTGTCCTTTTGAGGACAATTGAGGACAAGAATTTCGTTATATTTCTTATTGATCCTACCTTTTGACCCAGTTTTCCTAATTTATTTGTTATTTTACCAGGATTTGACTGAGAATAAAGACTTTAATTTACGATTTTATATCTCTTCTCGTTTTTTTCTTGATACGTTTGGTATCGCGCGTCTTTAGTTTTTAGTGCATTTTTTACCTTTCTGAACGTATCTGGTGTGGTAGCTTGTACTTTCACTTGGTTATCTTTTTAAGTTGTTTTATTACATAGTTTTTTTTGTCCAGCTGTTTCATCAAATAACTCGAGCATGGGGTCGTAATTTTTGCGTCGATGTATATTGGTGGTTGTTTTACTGTTTTTGTTTCTTCTAATTTTCCTGTACTTTTTTGTGATTCTGTTGAATTGTCAAGCAGATCATAAAAGTTTCTTAAGGGTACGTCTTAAGGCAATTTTATTGGTAATGATGCCAAACAATTATTATTGTTGTTTTTTGGTTCACCTATCTTGCGCTTTTTTGAACCCTGTAATTTGGTTGGTTCAGCAGAAATCCAGTTTTGCGAATCGTCCAAATCTACATCCATCTTACTTATCTATTATGATTATTCTCTTTTCTGTACGAGAAAGATTAGAGGATTGTTTGGTTTCCAGCGACAGTTGACCTTTTTCAGTATTAGCTCTTGTTCGAATAATGAAGCTGCTGCTATTATTATCTATTTTAAGAGGTAGAATGTTGTTAATTTCCGTGGTTAAAGCTTTTTTGCCATAGGCTTGAACACGCGGTTACCCGAGAGGGTGCACAGTGTTACTTCACTTGGACACTGGTCACTTCATCCTTGTATCTGCGATGTAAACCTAACGTACGTTACACTGTATCTCAACCTATTTATTATTTAAATACTTATATTCTCGGGAGCGGTAGATAAACACGTCCGTATTTACTAACGATTGAACGAAGAATGAGTCAATAAAGTAATATACTTTGTGTTAGCTCAAATAATTTTTTTTCTTTTCTTATTTTATTAATTGTATTTATTTTATCTCTTTTTATTTTATTGAGGTTATTCTTTTGTTTATAAATATACACCACAGTGATGATCCCATGAAGTAAAATCCTATATTCTAATTGTTTGAATTTTTTATATGGACAAAATACAATACTTCATTTGTGAAAAACAAAAAGTTACATTCACTTTTTAGTGACCAATAAAAAAACTAACTATTTTTTCAAGTATACGGTAAACATAAACAATACACCAAGCTGGCTATGACGCAATCAACTTCATGTTGGTATTTTCATATCAGTATGCGCAAGCATCAAAAATACCGACAATTTTTATTTTGCTAATTTTGTGTCGCTGTGCTTGCAAATCGCAAAATTTCACTGTCATCATTCTTTCCTAAATGTGCTAAAAGAGTTATATATAACTTAAAAAATGAATAATATTTTTAAATTTTTGATTTTGAGAAATATAAATTACTGTTAATACAATTTTTTTACAATATTTTGTTTTACACTCCACTATACAAAACTCAACCAATGATGACGTCGCTAAACTAAAAAAGTCAGACTGTCTCATAGTCATGTCAATAGTCGCGTGACAATTTTCATTGTGTTGTTCATATTGTGTTAGATAGCAACTGCTCAAATTGGGACATTTGATCGTTTGTATTGAGTTATAAAATTGAAAATTTTAATACTTACAAACTCACTAACATCATATAACAAAATTTCACTGAACATTAAAATTGAAGATTTTTATATAATTGAATCAATCAGATCACTTGAGTAAGCCCGAAGACTTTGATAAATAAAGTTTTAAATTTACGATTATTGCTATACAGTAAAGATGGTTCTAAATGCATACTAATTTATGGTTTATACTATATATGCGCCTTACAACGTTCCGTGTCTGTTTGCGCATAAAATTCTTTCTAGGGTACAGTTTTGTTGCGATCGTTATAAGCAATATTTTTCTCTGAATTTGTTTTAGGCATTTTAAAAACAAAACAAAAATTTTAATGTATACTTATACTGATCCATAAGAAAGTTGCAAAAGAATATAGTTAAATAAATAAGAATTATAGTAAATAATAATTTATAATTAATCTAAACAATAATTAATAATACAAACCTCAGGTAACACTAAAAAAAAACTCTTATTACTAATATTCACAATCAATCAATATTTCTGAAAATGTTCACAATTATTTAATATTAATCACTACCGTAATTAATAATTGAATAACTTCAAAACACATAAATAATTTGTATTTGTAATGTGTTGTGTATGAAGAAATACCAGAATAAATGTATTGAATATAGATAACAGTTCACACTAAACTTCAGGAAGACTTGTCGAACAACTTCATGGTGTTAATTTTTTTGCGTCGCTTCAGTAATGTGAAGATTTCATCCGTTTTTGGAACAAATATATAGGGAAATAATGAACCTAAAAAGTTTAAAATTTGAAGGATTGTTTCTAATAATAATTGTCTCTAATATAACCTATAAATGTAAATTTTAAACAGATTTTCCAATTTTTACAACAGTTATTATTTTATAAGCGTTAGGAAAAAGAATTGTATGTTTTTTTTATTTAAAATTTTAGCGACTATTTAGATTTTTTTAATTATAATATTAAGAGCTCAAAATTTACAGGAATTTATTCTTATGTTCTTAGAATATATTTAGAGGGCGGGAAAAATAATTACAAAATGATGTAGAAACCACACTATATATATATTAATATATATATATTTATATTATATAATAATATATTTATATAAATATCAAAAAAGTTTTATTCCCAATTTTTCAGGCAAGCAGAATGTTTAGAAGATAATTTTCATTTTGTAATAATGCAACAGTTAATGGGAACTACATTTCACCTTTGTATAACTGGTTACAACGTACTTATAGTAGGTATTAAATATGACTTATATAGCAAACGACTCTAAGAATCATCTAAATGGCATATTTGTTGAATACATATAGTTTTTTGTAGGGCTCAGTAAACGGAGATGGATTAACATTGACCTTATTTTTTTCATATGCATTTTGCGTCATAAGTACACTATTTGTTTATTGCTTCGTTGGCGAGTGTCTTATTCAGGAAGTAATTTAAATCCTTTACCTAAATATAGGGTGTCTTAGTTGAGTTTTAATAATCTTAACCTTCTTGTTGTATTAAACAATTAAGTTTCTTGTAATTAAAAACTCACAAGTAATTGTTATTATTTTTCATAAACTTGAACAAAAAATTTGTTTTATTAAAATGCCTAACAATAATTCTGCTATTTTGTCCTACAGCTAATTAATATGTTAAGTTAGGAATGTAAAATATATTTAATATAAGAAAAATTATTTTACTATTGCAGATAAAATATTTCTTTTTCTTCCTATTTTTTAAATTCATAATAACTATTTTCTTATATATTTATGTATATATGCTATAATAAATTTGGAGAAACATAGATTCTATAAAATGCCAGGGTATTATATAAAAAAAGAAACTTTCAGTATTATAAAGATAGCCAGATCATTTTAACGAATGTAGAAAATGTTCTTTACTCTGCAGTTTTTAAAGTTTTGGGATGAAACAAGAGTTGTTAAGCAATTGGAAAAGAAAAAAACTATAAAAATTTTATAACTTTCTATAAAATATCCTAAATAACTTCTGGTTGAATCTAAATTTGATTAGTGCTTATAGAGCAGGGGAGAGGAAGGGGGAAAAAGTTTAAAGCTATTGTGAAAAAAAAAATAAGAGAAACTCGTATAATGCATTCTGTACAAATTTTTAAACCTCTTGAGTTTATATAACTTATATAAATATATATTATAGCCCTAAATTACTACTTTAATCAAATTTCTAATATCAGTAGAATAAAGTACATCTTATAGATGAACCACATCCTACTGTGTTTTCTGAAGAATATCTGTGTAATATATAAACTTATCGGGAAGTGTAAATGATAAGTAGATACTTTACAGATCTCTTGATTCACAAGGCTAAAATACAATTTGCCTCAAGCATTTTATAAAATTCTTGTAATCTTAACATTGATCGCGAAACACATGCAGTAAAAGTCAAAGCCTGGAAGTAGTGAACCCGATTATTCCTTTTTACAATTGTATAAAAATCATTCAAGAGGAAAAATTATATTATTGTAAAAAAAAAAAAATATTTAAAAGAATTTTTTTTTGCTTACTTGTCTACTAAATTTTAAGAAAAACTGGTTTGTGTACTTATATACGCACGTATGAAGTTATACTTCTTTTACGTAACAACAAATTTTTTTCGTAGCCTATACGCCTTAATACGTTCCGTGTTTGTGTGTAATAGATACTTTCTTTTAAATACATTTTTATAACGATAGTAATAGGCATTACACTACTCTGAATTAGTTTTAGAAATCTCGAAAATTAAAACGAAAATTTAAATGTATAATATATTGATACTGGTCAAAAAGCTGCAAGAGATTATAGTTTAATAAGAATTATTGTAGAAAATAATTTATAAATATCTAAGATGCATTCTTTCATTTTTCAATTCTTTTGATAGAAAATAAGTGCACATGGTTTCTTCCCAGTGTGAATAAAAAAAAGAAGGTTTCTTCCAAAATCTTTCGTTATTTCAATATCGTCAACTTTCTCTTATCGTTGTTGAAAATAATGCGCTCTCTTTTCAATTAAAATGATTATTAATCTCTGCGGAGAGAATAAGATTTCTAATGCTTTGAATAAATATTTTTCAAGTGAATTATATAATATTTGTCTGTTTCACACAGAAGCAAGATTATTATTTTTACTTTTTAACAAATTCATGTCTTGCTTGTACCTTGTAACTGTTGCAGCATTCTATTCGAATAAAAATTTAAATGGAATCTCAAAAAAGAAGACACAAGTTAAAAGAAATCTGTTAACCATTGAAACAGAAAATTTATATGCATAGATCCGGTATTGGAATGGAGTCTTTTTCTTGGGTGTGTAAAGGTCTTTGATTGAAATAAAAAATGTAGAGCTTTATACTTAGCTTATAATATTTAAGAAAGAAGTTAATGTATGAAATATAAAAAATATAAAAAGAGAAGCAGAGCACCCCGTCAATTGATTTACAAAATAATATAATACATATATTTTATTCAGTAAAGTATTTTAACTGAATAGAATATATTGCTGTATAATATTAGGATAAAGAGAACAACTGTAATATAATTAGTATTCTTAGATTAAAATCAGAAACTTGTCATCATATGGTTAAAGCATAAGAAATCGCTCAGCATGCTATCAAGTTTATTCATTTTCAACCCTAATTAGTGATCACTATTGAGAGGAAATGAAATGAATAAAAATTTATAAATAATAATACATACCTTAGTTAATCTGAAAAAACTAAGAAATAATTAAACATACCCTAATTAAGAAATGGAGAAACTACTGGAAGACAATAATACATACAGTTTATTAAATAAGGATCCCACAAATAAATTTGAAAAAATGGCAAATAATTTAATAACAAAATTACAAAATGAGTCGATAATAACAGAAGCAATGGGAAAAAACTTAAGATCATATAATACAGTATCACCTAAACTGTATGGATTGAGAAAAACTCATAAGAAAGAATGTAATATGAGACCAGTGGTAAGCTCAATAGGTTCACCGTGTTACAAAGTAGCCAAATTTTTACATCTATTATTAACAAGAACGATCTCAAGCAAATTTGTTTTTTCCATCAAAAACTCGTTCGAGTTCGCTGAGTTCATAAGGGGAACGAAGTTACCAGAAGGATACATATTAGTATCACTAGATGTAATATCCCTCTTCACCAACATCCCGAAAGAACTGGTAATAAAAATAATAGAAGATAATTGGGATGAATTATCTAAATGCATTACAGTTCATAAGAAAACCTTAATAGAACTAATACAATTTTGCTTTGAGTCGAGCTATTTTCGGTTTAACGGAGTGTTTTACCAACAACTGGATGGATCTAGCATGGGTAATCCAGCGAGCCCAGTATTAGCGAATATAGTCATGAACTACATCTTAAAAAAGGTTGAAGGCAAGTTACCATTTCAAGTCCCTTTCTTAAAGGTATATGTGGATGACATTGTCACAGCAATACCGAAAGATAGAATTGAAGTAACTATTAAGACCTTCAATAGTGTAAATAAAAAGATCCAATTCACGATTGAGGTAGAGAATAACAAAACACTACCATTCCTAGACTTAAAGATAATTAGGAAAGAAGATGGTTCTATCTTAACGGATTGGTACGTTAAACCGACAAGCTCAGGTAGATGTCTAAATTTTAAGTCAAATCATCCCATTAGTCAAAAAATTGGAGTAGTGAAAGGTCTATTGTTTAGAGCATTAACACTAAGTAGTAAAGAATTTCATAACAACAATAGGAAAAAAATAGAAATAATTTTAAAAAACAATAATTATCCAACAAGTCTCATTCACATGATATTCAATAAGTTTAGATTAGTCAAAGAACAAGAAAAAGAACCAAATAACAAAAAAATTATCAGATTCCCATTTATCAAACCTTTGTCTAACAGAATAAATAAATGTTTTAAAAATACTAATGTTAAGTTGGTATTTTATAACTTAGTAAAAATAAAATCGATATATACGAAACTAAAAGACAAAGATGATAAATTAGAACAATCAAACTTAGTATATAAAATACCTTGTGAATGTGAAAAATGTTATGTAGGACAAACTAAACAAAAATTGAAGAAACGATTAGACCAACATAGGAATGACAGCAAACCGAGGAATGCACAAAAAACAAATACCACCGCGTTGGCAGAACATCATTTTAAAACAGGACATATTTTTAAATTTGACGAAACAAAAATTTTAGATAAAGAAGATAACTGGTACAAAAGAAATATCAGTGAAATGTACCATATAACGAACAATAATACAGTTAATTTTAGAACCGATACTAACAATCTTAACAGCACATATAACGAAATTTTAAAATTTAACTACCACAACAAGACAAGTAACAGAGGTTACAATAATAATTAAGACTTCTATATTAGGAAACACTAGCTTAGAGGAACCAGTAGTGTTCGAAAAGTTATGGTAGGATAACGTTTTTTAAAAAATTGACTCTATATATAAGATAGTGAAAACTTATGACTGTAATTAAAAAAAAAAAAAATGATGTTATATTGACTTATGAACATAACTATTAAGGTAAAACAACGCTATAAATTGTAAGTTTTTTTGGTATTTGTATATAAAATAATATGTCATAATAAATAATTTTAGTTGCTGAGGAAGTCTCAAATAGAGACGAAACGTACAACGGATAAATAGTGTTCATCTTAATTTAAACCAGTCCAAAAAACAACTTCCCTAAGAATAAACTTAGTATTAATATTAAAAAAATTTTGGATAAGAAAAAATATAGATTATATTGACCTTAAAAAAGACTTTTATTACTAATATTCACAAATAATCAATGTTTTTGGAGATATTCACAGTGTTTTAATATCAATCACCATCGTATGTAATAATTAAATAACTTTAATACACATAAATAATTTGTATTATTATTGATATAAAATACGTATTGTTTATATAGAAATATCAGAATATACCTATCAGTCCACACTAACTTTATGTAAGATTTATTGACTTACTTCATGCTGGTAATTGAAAATCGGTGTGCCCGCGCATCGAAAATACCGACAAACTGTAGGGTTTAGATTTTAGTCGGTACTCACGGTTCGTAAAAATTTACTTTCATCAGTTTCTCCCAAACTCGCGAAAAGAAGTATAACTTCAAAAATGTGCTTTTATCTTTTTTGTACTTTTCATTGCTAAAGAACAAAATCACTTTAAGTTAGCGACGCAGTTGTTCGTTTTAGGGGGAAGAGGAGGGAGGGTTTGGATATTTATTTTTTTTTATTTTTTGAAAATTTTTGAGGTAAAAGTTTCATATTTCAGGAATATTCTGTGAAAATTTCAAGTCGATTCGAGAAAAATTGACGGAGAAACAGCATTTTTAGTATGGTTTATATTACAAAAAGAAGGATTAATCGAGCTGAAATCAAAACTACACTTCAAAGCAAAGAAGGTCGGGTTAGCCGAAGACAAGAGCAACAACGTATTCTGGATACTTCTGATGACATTTCCATGATGTACGGACCCGGAACTGACGACTCTATGTAAGTAAAAAATTCAAATATCTCTTTATTTATGATGAATTTTGAAAATTCACAATGTCGAACTTTAAATCGATTTTCCCAAAACTTGCTTTTTAAAAGTCGATGGGCACTGTCACTCAAAATCTACTGAACCGATCAATTTGATTTTTTGCATACTTTTTTTACACGTATTTAGCGAGGTAACGCTGTCGAGTTTTTTTTTTTTTCATTTTAAGTATTTTTTATAGAGGCTCAAATGTTGGTTTTTTGTTCGAAAATTGGGTTTTTAACTTTAGAATGCCACCAAAAATAAAAAAAAATAAAAAAATTTGTTTCTTGACAGAGCTACCTGGATAAACTTATAAACTAACAGAATCGCTTTGGTTTTTTTGTTTTAGATGATCCAATCTTGAGTTCTGATCTCCACCGCAAAACGCGTTTTTCCGCGGCGCCTGACAAAAATTGCTGCTACTGGCTCGAATCTTTATATTTTTTCACGAAAATTTCACAGAGCATTCTTGAATTGTAACTGAATAATACCCTATTGGAATAAGATCATTTATATTAACTGTTTGTTCAAAAAAAATTCATAAATATATGCAAATGTTCAACCGGATAAACCCTACCCCCCCCCCCTCAATTGACCATAACTTTTATGCAGTCATGCTACACATTCTGTTGTTGGAATTTTAAGGGAACACATCCGGAGAAATAAAAGCGAAAAACTCTATAACTACGTGATCAAAGACGTTTTCGTATCTTTTTACTGTAATTTAAATTTTTTACTGAATCAGCTATCCGAGACAACGATGTTACTTTTCATGTTACTTATGTTTGAAAAATAGAGTAACATACCTACAGTAATTTTGAAATGTCAAAAAAATATGATTCTAAAGAATAATTCTTTTAACTATTACATTTTTTTTATGGAGTATTGCCCTTTTGTACCTAAATTTTTTAATACAATTGTAAACAAATAAGATATTAAGTTTTTATATATACTATCTTAAATTAGCTTATTTAAGTGTAGCAGTCAGAGAGTCTTCATAACGAAAAGTCTAGGATTGTCAGTTTTAAGTGGTAAGTCGTAGCCTTTGAAAATAACAGCCGGTGAGTGAATGAGATGTAAAAGTACGACTACATTTAACAAGAGAATTTTCGTTTTTACATTTTAAATATTAATACCTAATATACTTGTTAAAAAAAATAGTGGCGACTTATAAGAGCCATTTATATTAGAAAAAAATGATTATTATTAAATTCAAAAAGACACTCTTGAATAGATTAATTAAGGAATAACTGTTATTAAAAATGTATAAAAAATGTAGAGTATGAGTTTAAGCAACGCATTTTATCGTTACGAGTGGTACACCATCTCCCCAAACAATCTAAAAATGATTAACATATGTATGCTACGAATGAAGAAACCACAACAACTGACCTCTGGAAAATTCTTCATACTTTCTCTGACCACGTTTACCGATGTTAGTATTTCTTTCGTTTTTACAAATATACTTTTTATACAAATTAAAATTAATTATGTTCTTTATAACGTGTTTTACAGATTCTTAAAACATCGATGGGATATCTATCTGTTCTAAGGAATGTTTTGTGAATAATTTCGATTTTTAACTTATTTCTATAACGACTTTTTGCCCACATTAAAGAAATATTTTTTTAATGCTATTTAATTTTCTTTCCAAAAAAACATTGACATATATTTACAATAATAGCTTCTATTTATCTTAACTTGTTTATCTATTTTAGTTAAATCAAATCACATACAATCAAGTTGTATTTAATGTAGTATGTTACTTTTTAAGTAACCGAAATAAAGTATAAGCTATATTCGTGTTAGATAACTTCTGCATATTGTACAATAAAGATTATTGTTGTTAAAAAATAGAAAGATTTTAGCAAACTGTTCATATTAATGTAATACGTAATCGTACTTAAAAAAAAAAGTCTCTTCTTTCGTATTACACCGGAAAATCCTAACACATGATCTACTAGATATCCATAGATAAAACGTGAAATAAAAACTACTTTCGCAAATTGGTATGAGCTAAATTTAACACTTGGCATCAATTAAGAGTAATGATTGAGTAAAAATTTGTATTCATATTCTTATCACTCAAATTAGTACATTCAGCGCATTTTATTTTTTTAATTTTCAGCAATGCTTTAGCAAAAATATCTGCTTTAGCATTTACAATACTTATTAGGAAAGTTTACAAATAATGGCCGTATTAATTTTATCTATGTTTTGTGTATTAGGATTTAAATGAAATGTTCAAGAAATTTAGTCATGATATTTATCATTTTAAATCGTGTTTTATTCTCTATCGGTTACTGCCATTATGTTTATTCTATAATTATTAGGAATGTGCTCTAAGATCGTTTGTACAGATGTTGTTGTACCAAAAAGTTCGAATCATTTTACTGCACGAGTTTAAACTTGGACATAAAGCTGCGGAAGCCACTCAAAATGTCCACAAAGCATTGCATTGTTTCTAAACGTACCACGAGCCGATTGTTCGAATAATTCCGCAATGGTGATATAAGTCTCGAAGATGAAGAGAGACATGGTCGATCATAAGAAGTTGATAACGACCTATTAGATACGTTAATCGAAAGCGATCCCTATAAAATCACACAAGATGTTTCTTAAGAACCTAACGTCAAATATTTACTCGTTATTCGTCATTTAAAAAAATTCATGAGTGAAGTCACACGCAGTAGAAGTGAGACCTTTATAAAACTAAACTTTTGTTGAATGCTACATAAGAAACCGGCAAAATAAGAAATACATCTCTGATTAGTTTTTATCCCTTTTATTACGAGCGTCGCCTATAAACGACATCCGCGCGACGCTCTGTGTGTACAACATTCGCCTATATACGACGTCAACGTGATAGCACTTAACCATGAGCACTGCGATGTTTTTTTCAGCATACTACACATCGATAGTATTGTCTCATTTTCTTAATTATATCCAACTTTATCGTTGTGAATTAAAATATTGAGAATTTTTATTTCATATATCAATTACCCTAAATTATATTATTATTTATAATAATTGCTAAATCTCCAAATATGTTGTTGTTTTACGCTTTAAACAGATTACGATTCGGTGAATGACAAGGCTGCACCGAAAGAGTGTAAACCTAACCAGTCAATCTAAGTGCAACATGTACACTTTCCAGCGTATAGTAGTTCTCCGTTCAGTGGCCCTACTCCGGCGGCACGTTTAGCGATGTGACTCCGACGAAGCACACTACCGTATCAAAAAAGTTAAACACTTTTATAATTTTTTTAGAATAACATTTGTATTTCCGAGGAATGTACGCTTTTTATATAACAGCCTCATCAGGACTTTCTTTCGTACTTTAGCTGAGATAGCTGTGCTAAGTCGCAGAATTTATAAAAGAAACTTAGTTTAAATAATAATTCACACAAATATACAGCTGGTTAAGACAAAAGCTAGTAATAATTTGGATAAGGTTGTGATGCTATATTTTTATGTGTTGTTGCGACCGATGCCTTAATCGATACTCCAGTGGATTGTACAGTGAATCAAAAATGCCTTACGGGTGATATCGAGATTGTTTATTAATAGGAAGGAGGATAGGAAAATAAAACACCAATAACAAATATATTTGAGCCCAGTCAGTACTAAAAAGTACGCTTTATTTGGCTCGTCAGGGAAAAGCCTTTCGGCATAAAAACCCTGGTTGAAACGTTGACGAAGAATCCGTACAAATCAGGATAATTCTGGCCAAGTACAGGACCGCCTTTGTCCCTTGTCGCTGGGCGAACTTAAATGATGTAGTATTGCGCAATACAAATAGTTCTCCTCGAAGTAGTTCTCGCAAGTCTCAGCTTTCTACGTTAGATGAATCTCGAGCGATGAATCTCAAGCGATGAATCACGCGTGATGAATCACGAGTGATGCTAGGCGCAAGAACGCGCTGGGCTTTATACAAAAAAGCGATGCAATGCTGCACCAATCACCGAAAAGCCCGAGCATAACGCGGCTGTCGATACAAGTGATTGGCGTAATAAATGTGGTGGGAGAACGCGAGCTAGAAGAAAGAAGGCGAAACATCTTGGCGCTACCGTGGTTACCACCAAAAACAAAGATACTGCTTTGTCACGCGTGTCTCACGCCTTGGCAGGGCCGTACACACCCCGGCGCTTCGCCCTACTCACTCGTTGCGTAGGATACGCAACAATATGATTGATTAACTGATTGAGAACAAAAGTAATATTTTATACTGGATAAAAATTATTTGGAATACTGTGAAAGACGAAAATAATATATGCAGTAATTCATAGTTTTCGATATCTATAATCTTAGTTGTCTTTTGTTTCTTCTTATCTTCTAGAGAAAGCCCAAAAATAGACTAAGGGAGCTCCTTACAATCGTTTCTTCTTGCGGGTCCCTTGATCAACTAATCTATTACTTGCGTGTATGTGTGTGCGTGTACCTATTATTGTACTCAATTTTAAATAATACTTTAATATTCATTTGAAAAATTCCGCTTTCCCTAGCTCCCTTTACTAAATGAAAGGGGCGAACAAACATTCGTGACCCAAATCTTTACGTTAAAACTCAGATTTCAAATCGTAGTTGCAACTTGTCATCGTAGTGGTATCAATTTAGCTTTACGATAAAAAGTTTTATAGTTGTACTACAGAAATAATCATATGCAGAGTGATTTTAAATTTTACTGGTCTTCGAATCTTATATATATAGACGATAGTAAATTATTTTACTTGTAAGAAACAAAAAACAGTATGCGTTATTTTGTGTCTAGTCAAAAAACTAACCGATTTTTTTGCACAGCGCACACATGTACTATACACACACGGTGACACTCGGACCAGAGCAAAAATAAGGCAGTGCAATATAGATAAATATATACATATACTCTGTACTCTATATACGACGCCTTTTCTTTCTCTTCGGCACGGCAATATGCAGGCGCACACAAGCACACATATTTACAACGATTAGTAGAAAAGAGTGGGGAAGCTACGAAGTACTGCAAAAAACAGACACTACGATAACGGGAAATACAATCTACTTTATTTCATCTCATTCTTTCGTCGGCTAAATCTTATAGATCTATATATTTGTTCTTTTGCCGGTACGTCATTTCCGTTTTATAGACTGCGTTTCAGTGATTTTATATTACAACGATCCTAAAAAAGTTTTTACTTTAAAAAATTGGAAAGGCGAAAAAATTTGATAAGTGAGTACTACACGAATTTATCGAAAATTAAAAAAATCCGTCGGTTGGAACTTTCGTTTTATCTTATAGAACGTAACAAAAATGATCCGTTTCACCACTGAATTTTTTCGTACGACGAAAAATAGATTTTCTACGACAATTAGTGATGTTTAGCTTAACAATTGGCCCACGATAAAGCTTCAAAAAACTTTGAAGAGCTAAAATTGTACTAAAAGATGGTCATAGTTACTGTAGTGCGATCTGCAGCCGGTGTGATCAACTATAGCTTTCTGATACCAGTTAATTATTGCGAAAAAGTATAGCCAGCAAATCGACCAAATGTACCGAAAACTGCGACGTATGTGTCCGGTATTATTGAATAGTTTGGGCCTAATTTCTCCTTATTACAACGCACGACTGCACACTTCAATGATAACGAAAAGAAAGCTGCTTCAACTGAAAACTCTCAATAATCTTTTCTCTATAAAACTCTCAAGGATCCATTATACTCGCTGGACCTTTTGCTTATTAACTACCACATTTTCAAACATGTGGACAACTTCCTATGCGAGAAATGCTTTAAAAACTAAGACGACGTAAATAACGTCGCTAATGATTTTATCGCCCCTAGAACTCTGAAATTTTACGCTACCGGCATAAATAAGCTGGTTTCTCGTTGGCAAAAAATTATTAATAAAAAAAGTTCGAATTTTGATTAGTAAAGCAATGTTGGAATATCGTTTTAAAGTAGATGTTATGAGACATCAATTACTTTGCACTAACCTAATATTATATAAAATATATTCTTTATTTTCCTCGTTAATTTCTAAAGCTTTATGCGAATAATAAAACCAAATGTCTATATGTTTACTTCTAGTTAAGAGAATTCAATCCTTTTATAAAGTGTAATTACGCTTTAAGGACTTATATACGTCCAGGATTTTTAAGAAATCGATTTTTTTTCCAGATTGTTGTTCTCTACGGGTTTAGGCTCATATCTGTGCAAGCTGATTGAAAAAATTCCCCATAAATCAAAAGTTATGGTAGAAAATGTGACTGTCTGACAATAGTTTGGTGCGCGCAAGTAACTTTCCTTTGTTTGAGACGTCTGACCGTTACTTCCAGAGCGGCGAAAAAATAAACAAAAACTATAAATTACCGCAAGAAAGGCATACATGATCTCTTGTTTACACCAAAGCTCTGCTTTGTCTGAAAGAATCGTGTGTCATATCGGCATTGATGCACCGATTCTGTGATCTGTGTACCGGTTTTCTGCAGGGATGTTTGCGAAATAACAGTGGCTTTTTGACAGGCATTAGCTTGTATTCGTGAAATTTCTGTTGGGCTACCATACCAAAACGGATTTACCCGCTGTCAGTAATTCGCATCTTTTCTATGATTTAGGCCTTCAGACATAAGACTATGCTGGGATAGCGGGCTAACATAGACTAGAAGAAATTATCCACGCCTCTACAACGTCGTAATGCTAACTAGCGCCACCTACAGCCTCGTCATAAAGACATTTTTTCATTCCGTGATATCTTATCTTATATTAGTACCGACGACCAATACGATATTTCCCCTTCACTGAGGCTTACTCCAGCGCTCTATAGTTGGTAGGGGAAAGAAGGTTCCCTATCGACGAAGCAGCTATTCTAATAAGATGTCCTTATTTGCGGGGTAAAAAGCATGTAACAATAGGTGGAACGAGAGTCGCAGTCCGAGACTAAGCTGTAATTATTTCGTTGAAGGCGACGTCTGCGGCTGACACAATGTAAAAAAGTAAATTTTTCAAAATTTTATTATAAATAAATTATTTTTAAAAGGTAGTTTGATATATCTCTGTTACATTTAGTATGAACTGATATCTATATTCTGATATTTCTATGTACACAATACGTGTTGAATATCCATTGAAATAAAAATTATTTGTGTTTTGAACTTATTTAATTATTACTTACGATGGAAATTGATATTAAAAACTGTAAATATCTTTAAAAATATCTTCAAAAACATTAATTATTTGTGAGTATTAATAATAGAAGTCATTTTTAAGGTTATAGTATGTATTATTTTATATTAGTCTCTCGTATGTGAGGTTAACTCAAGTATGTAGTATTATTTATTAGTTTTAATTTGTTTCATTTCTTCTTTGTTAGTGATCATCCATTTAGATTAAAAATGAATAAACAAAATAACATACTATGCAATTTACTAAACCTTTACCATACGATGACAAGTTCCTAATTTTAATCTTACAATTCCGATAAATTACAATCGTTTCCTTTATCCTGATATTACAATAGACAATAGTAAACAGAAAAGCAAGATTCTGTTTAGTTAAAATACTTTTCCCAGTAAAATATAAATGTATTACACTTGTTGCGTATCCCACGCACCGAGTGAGTAGGGCGAAGCACCTAGGCGCGTACGACCCTGCCAAGGCGTGAGACGCGTGCCACAAAGCAATATCGTTGTTTTAGTGGTAACCACGGTAGCGCTAAGATGCTTGCAAGGGCTCTTTCTTTCTTCTAGCTCGCGTTCTCCCACTACATTTATTACGCCAAACACATGTATCGACAGCCGCGTTATGCTCGGGCTTTTCGGTGATTGGTGCAGCATTGCATCGCTTTTTGGTATAAAAGCCATCGCGTTTTTGCGCCTGTTGTCACTCTGGATTCATCGCTCGAGATTCATCTAGCTGAGACTTGCGAGAACTACTTCAAGGAAAATTCTTTGTATTGCGCAATACCATATCATCTAAGTTCGGCCAGCAACAAGGGACAAAGGCGGTCCTGCACTTAGCCAGAATTATCCTGATTTGTGGACTCTTCTTCATCGTTTCAACCAGGGTTTTTATGCCGAAAGGCTTTTCCCTGACGAGCCAAAAAAAGCGTACTTTGTAGTACTGACTGGGCTCAAATAAAGTTGTTATTGTGTTTTTATTTTCCTATCCTCCTTCCCATTAATAAAGAATCTCGATATCACCCGTAAGGGCATTTTTCGATTCACTACGATTCACTAGAGTACCGATTAAGGCATCGGTCGCAACAACAACACTATTTTTCAATTCAATTCATGGTGCTCTCCTTTCTTGAAGTTATAATTTTTTTGGCGTGTATGAGAAAAAGTGATGAGTGTGAATTTTACGATGCGACCAAAAAATCGACACCACGAAGTTGTCGGTATTTACGATGAGCGGGCAAAGCTATTGCCAAATTACGGCATGAAGTCGTATCTTCTTCTTCCACTCTTTTTTCTCAAGTGGTTCACCCATCCAAGTTCTAATCGTACTCAAGCGCTGTTTGATTTAAATGATCGAACAGGAACTTGTACTATCACCGCGCCATGATCGTTGACGCATAAAGTAGTTTGATATAACTCTCTTATAATTAATGTAAACTGATATCTACATTTTGATATTTTTGACCAGGATCAGTATACATTTAAATTTCAGTTAAAGTTTTCGAGATGCCTAAAACTAATGAAGAGAAATGTAAAGAATATCGTCTTCGTAGGAAGAAGAATAAGGAAAATAAGGAAAAGAAAATACAAACTAATACGGAACACTGCGAAGAAAAATGATTGCACTAAGATATGAACTGTCTGTGAATGAAATTTTATATATTCCGTTAACTTCTAATTTACTTTACGAACCATCGGCTCAGCCTGTGATTACCGATACAAATTAAAATAATTTAAATGTCACATCCAAAACTAATATTTTATTGCGAATTATTTATTTTATATTTGTTTGGTCTTTATTTTGAAGTTATTTACATTTATTTTACATTTATTCAATACTAAAAATAACGAGTATGGCCTGACGAGGATTTCCTTCAGAATTCGTGTGGCACTCAACGCGATAACGATTTATGTACTATTTGTAAAGATTATAGATTCTTAGCGTATATTCGAAATACGCAGCTCAATCATTTTGAGAATATTGAGAATATCGAAATGTTGTTATCGCGCCTCCCTACTCTTCATACCGTTGCTAAGCACGCCCTGCTAGGTCTATCAACAGACAGACACTCGTCCTATTCTTTCACTGGACGCCTACGACGACACTTTTTAGACAACCAGTGAAGAATTTACAAAGAAACCGACGGACAAAGCGATATTTCTTATTTTAATTAAACCCTTCTTCTTCCTCACGTATAAATAAATAAATTAAATTATACTTATTAATTTTAATATATATATATATAAGCCTTTATCAATTGTATTAAATATCTTTATATGATATTTTATCATTTTATAGTCTTATTGACAAATTTAGAGTAAGTATTATATTAGCACGTGGGATCTTTGCTAAACCATCAGACACATCTATATTTGTCGTTATCATATAGAAAACATCCTTCTCAAATATAGTCTTAAAAGGCAATCCTCTAACATCAATTAATGACATTTTGTGCCGCTTTTGGTGAAAAGAAGCTCTTTGCTCTGCAGATGTACAACCAGTGAATACATCTTTCGCTATTAAAGGACTATTCAGGACTAATCTACAGTTTTAATTCTATTAGTAACAATGATAATATATTTGTATCGCTTCAAAGAACAACTTATTCGTATTTGCAGGAAATTTTATTATCCATACTTTCGTTGTTTAAGAATTATCAATAATATATCAAGCATTTGATGTTATTAAAAATTCAAATATAATTACAGGTCGATAATAAAATAAATACAAGTAGTGTGTTAAATGTCGATAAAAAAAGAATTTTTAATTAATTAATCGATCGAGTTTGTTAAATACGTTATAGAAATTTTAAGATCAAAACCGAGTCATAATTGGCGTTTCGCTACTCTAAATAAACAAGCCTGATGCATATTAACGTCGTGTTGTGAAAGTTATAAGGAAGAAAAACGATCGAGTATTGACGGAAATGATTTTCTCTTATTTTCTCTTTTGCACTTCAAAATAGCATCTCGTGATTAACAAGTTACGCTAAAATTATCATCGCTGTCTCCAAACAGTAATTACACACGGCATGATTCTTGTTACTGTACTTAGTAATGATACGTGCCCGTAAAATGAACTTAATTAGTAACAATTTTAGACTCACATTTTATTGCATAGCCTCATTTTTATAGGTTCGTAGTATCGTTCGAGTGAATGTTCGAGTTCCAATCGAGTTCCAATTATTATTTTCCTTTGAAATCATAAACAAAGTAATTAACTTTCAAGAGCTATATGCAAACTGTGATTATAAAGGTTACAATATAAACAGATCTAAGATTTCTTCTTTTAAGAATATCTAATAGTTTTATTTTGTGAATTGTAAAGCAGGATGTTCTCAGCTAAATGGGATCACTTAAATATCT
>JACGWG010000090.1:50780-69795 GCA_023678865.1 Polistes exclamans | reverse complement strand
ACTAGTTTTTTATAACTTAGTTAAAATAAATTCAATATACACAAAACTAAAAGACAGGGTTGATAAACTGGAACAATCTAATCTGGTCTATAAAATACCTTGTGTATGTGACAAGTGCTATATTGGACAAACAAAGCAGAAATTAAAGAAAAGATTAGAACAACATAAGAATGACTGCAAACCTATGAATGCTCAAAAAAGTAATATTACTGCATTGGCCGAACATCATTTTTCAACAGGACACAATTTTAAGTTTGATGAGACAAATATTTTAGATAAAGAAGACAATTGGTACAAAAGAAACATAAGTGAAATGTACCATATAACTAACAACAATACAGTAAACTACAGGACAGACACAAATAATTTAAATAACATATATAACGAAATATTAAAATTTAATTATCATAATAAGAAACATTAAAGGACATCATAATATGAAAGATACCTAGATTATTAAACACTAATCTAGATAGAATTCAGTTTATGATTACATGTGACAAAGTAAGGTTTTTTAGGACTAATTTAATTTATTATAATGTATGACTATAAAATAATATGTATTGACGCGTGAACTAAGTGATCGAGGTAAAAAAATTAAAGTTTATTTATTTATTTATTTATTTATTTATTTATTTATTGTATTGTTTATATATCTCTTTTTTTTAACAAGTCATAATTATAAAATAAAAATTTGTAGTTGCTGAGGAAGTCCCCAGTAAGGGACGAAACGTCCAACGAGATCAAAATAAATTGTTCATAAAATTTATTAACTGTCTTCAATTTCCCTTGATTTAAAATATATAATAATATACGATTGAGACAAGAATATTGATTATTAAATTATTAGTAGTGTTTGCAGTTTCAGTTGCAAATGCATGAGCAGTTGTAGGTTAAG
Source organism: Polistes exclamans (assembly GCA_023678865.1). Taxonomy (NCBI): domain Eukaryota; kingdom Metazoa; phylum Arthropoda; class Insecta; order Hymenoptera; family Vespidae; genus Polistes; species Polistes exclamans. Next base: position 68,897 of record JACGWG010000090.1, on the reverse strand, counting down.
TTTTATAAGTCGGTTTAGGTTTATGTGTAGGTTTACATGTTAAAATATATATTAAAACAAATAAGTTTAGTTTTATTCAAAGTTGCAGTTGAATTAGCAATCGCATTAGCAGTTGCAATTGCATGTACAGTGGCAGTTCCTGTTGTATTAGTATGTAAGCATGCTTAAAACATATTAGGTGTACAAATAAGTTTCCGCCGTTTTATTGTAGATAGCGCGGCGCGGAGTTTCCGTTAACTTTCGCAGATGATATCCTGTTTAAAAATTAGTTTTGACATTTAAGAACAACATAACCTTTTAATATTATTGATTTCATATTGGTAAAATATAATTTTTTTTAGTTGAAAATGTCCAAATTTGAGCCAAATAAGCGTCATTTGCGGGAAATATTAGTTTACTTCTTTAATATAAAGAAATCTGCTGCTGAGGCGCATCGATTGCTCGTAGAAGCATATGGTGAGACTGCTTTGAGAGAGAGAACGTGTCGTGAGTGGTTTCAAAAGTTTAAAAACGGTGATTTCGACGTAGAAGACAAAGATCGCAGTGGAAGGCCAAAAATTTACGAGGAGGCAGAATTGGAGGAAATATGGGAGGAAGATTCATCTGAAACACAAAAAGAACTTGCTGTAACATTAGAAGTCACTCAGCAAGCAGTCTCACATCGTTTAAAATCATTAGGAATGATTAATAAACAAGGAAATTGGGTTCCGTACGAATTAAAGCCGAGAGATATTAAACGCCGATTATGCTTAAGTGAAATACTGCTTGCTAGACATATAAAAAAGGGTTTTTTACATCGTATTATCACTGGTGACGAGAAATGGATACATTATGATAATCCAAAAAGAAGAAAATCATGGGGATTACCAAGCTATGCGTCAACATCAACAGCAAAACCGAATATTCACGGAAAAAAACTCATGCTGTGTATTTGGTGGGATCAGCTAGGTGTAGTGTATTAGGAGTTGCCTAATCCGAGCGAAACAATCACCGGAGCCCTCTATCGAACACAAAAAATAAGATTGAGCCGAGCTCTGAAGGAAAAACGCCCTCAATACTATTCTAGACACGAAAAAATTTTTCTCCTGCATGACAATGCTCGTCCACATGTAGCGGCTCCCGTGAAAAAGTATTTGGAAACACTTGATTGGGAAGTGTTACCCCACCCGCCGTATTCACCAGACATTGCACCGTCCGATTATTACCTATTTCGGTCCATGGCTCATGCTCTGTCGGAGCAGCGGTTCAAATCATATGAAGATACCAAAAATTGGGTTGATTCGTGGATAGCCTCAAAAGACAAGGAGTTCTTCCGACGTGGGATCTGAATGTTGCTTGAGAGATGAGAAAAAGTTATTGCAAGTGATGGACAGTATTTTAAATAACCTTAAAATTACCATTCTTCTAGAATAAATACTAAATTTTTAATAAAAAAACGGCGGAAACTTATTTGTACACCTAATACAGTAACACTAAAATGCAGTTTTAGTTGCAGTAGCATGTTTACTTGCAGTTGCAGTTGCATATTTTGTTACAATTTTTAATGTAGTAGCAGTTCCAATTAGAGTTGCATGTTCTGTAGCAGGTTTAGTTGCAGTTCAAGTTGTAATGGCAATTTGATGTGTAGGTAGAGTTTAAGTTGTTATTATAGTTGCAGTTGCAGTTGCAGTTGCAAGTTTCGTTGCAGTTACAGTGGCGTTAGCAGTTGCAACATAAGTTGTAGTGGCATTTGCAATTTTAGTTTCAGCTGCATGTGCGAGTAACCTTGTAATAATAAATAAAATAATAAATAAATACATTATTGTTGCAGTTGCAGTTGCATTAGAATTGAAATGTGCAGTCGCAGTTGCATGTAAAGTTGCAGTCTTCTACTGCTTTTGAGCTTGCAGTTGCAGTAGCATGTTCAGTTGCGTACGCAGTTACAATGCGAGTTTTAGTAGCGTTTGCTATTGCAGTTGCATGTGCAGTACCAGCTTTAGTTGCACGTGTTGTTACAATTAGCAGTTGTATGTGCAGTTGCTGGTTTAATTGCAGTAACATTTGCTACTAAATTTGCATGTGCAGTTTTATATTCATTTGCGTTTCTAGTTGATATAGCAGTTGCAGTTGCTGTTTTCGTTGTAGTTTTTGTTAAATGTGCAGTTGCAGTCAAAGTTGCAGATGAGGTTGCATTTGCTCATGGTGTGCAGTTGAAGTGGCAATTGCAGTATAATAGCAAGTAGTAAAATATTATTAAATATTTTAAACTTAAGTTATGCGATTGCTGTTACAGTTGCAGTTGCAGTTGCAGTGGTAAAAAATGTGCATTTGCAGTTACAGGTTTATTTGCTGTGAAAATTGCATTTGCACTGGCAGTTGCAGTTGCAGTTTTAGTAGCATGTGCAGATGAAGCTGAAATTGCAGTTTCTGTTTTTGATGCAGTTGTAGTTGAAGTTGCTGTTCTATGCGCAGATGCAGTAGCAGTTAAAGTAGCAGAGACAGAATCAGTGGCTTGTGCAGGAGAAATTATTAAAAAAACTTAAGTAAAAAGTAAATGGAATTGTATTTGCATTTGAATGAATATGTAAAAATTTTTTAAAATAAGTTGCTACAATAGAATGCAGATGCAATTGCAGTTTTAGTTGCCGTTGCAGCTGCAGTTTTAAATGCAGATTCAGTGGCATGTGAGGGTAAAAATTGTAATGAATATTAAACAAAAAAATTCAATTGCTGGTGCAATTAAAATTAATTTAAAATTAATAAATATTTAATAGCAAAAGTATGCATATAGAGTAGCTGTTCCATGTGCAGATGCAGCTATAGTTTCATCAACAGTTTCAATTGCTTTTTTATGTTTGGGAAAAAACTTTTAAAAATATTTATTAGAAAAAACAACAGTTGCACTTGTAGTTTTATCTGCAGTACGAATTTTATGTGCCTTTTTAGTTGCAGTTTCTAAAGCCTTTGCTGTTGGAGTTAAAGTTACAGTTGCAGTTGCATGTGCATAAGTATGTAAAAATGTTAAACAATTTATAAATACCAAAGAAAACAGTTTCATTTACAGTTGCAGTAGCAGTTGCATGTAAGGTAAAAATATTAAAAAATATAACATAAAAAAAATAAGGATGCAGTTGCAGTAGCAGATGCAGGTAAAGTTGTATGTGCATTTGCAGTTTCAGTTGCTGTTAGATGTGCAGTTGCAGTTGCATGTGCAGTTGTTTTTGCAGTGACAGTTGAAGTTGCAAGTTAAGGTAAAAATAATAAAAAATATTTCACTAAAAAGTGCAGTAACAGTTGCAGTTCCATGCGTAGTTAAAGTTGCAGTTTTAAAAGTAGTTAATGTTGTAGTTGCAGTTCAGTTGCAAGCGTATTTGCAGTTGAATTTTTATGTGCAGGTAAAAATGTTAAAAAATATAAAAGAAAAATGCTGATGCAGTTGCAGGTAGAGCTACATTAAAATTTGTAGGTAAAGTTGGATTAGGCAGTTAAAGTTCCATGTAAAGGTGCAGATGAAGTTAAAGTTTAAATATAATGTGCAGATGCAGTTGCAATTTTATTTGAAGTAGCAGTAGATTGTGCAGTTACAGTTAAAAAATCATTCTAATAAAACTATTTTTATTTACTTTACGTGTAACATTTAATTCTTTTCGACGAAAATCATTTGTTGTTATCCTTACATCTAATATTTTTTTTTTCTAATAGCACATTTATTATCGTCACTAAAATTTGTTTATTATATTAAAAAAAGTTTTTGCTTCTTTCCAGATTGAATCCTAGTTGGAACTATCAGATTTTTGAATAAGTGCTATTTACCAGAAGTTTTAAAACATTTGCTCTCAAGTTTTAAAGAGTATGGCTTAAAATATAATAATTAGGTCTAAAAATTAGGCTTATATCATTTATTTTTCGACGAGTACTGTCCATGAAAGAAAAAAAATCAGTCTATTACATCTTTTTTGGTTTTCATTACGTAAGATTTCAAATCATCTTCTACAAAAATCGATTGTAGTGATCCTAACATCCAATCTGTTTAATTTTTGAAAGCACATTTAAAACCGTCTCTTAAATTTTGCAATATATTTAAAAGAAATATTCGCTGTTTTCCGGATTGATCCCTAGTCTGAAGCTATAAGATATTTAAAAAAATGCTATTAGACAAAAGTTATAAAACATATGCTTTTAAGCTTTGAGGAGTATACTAACGATTTTAAATATAAGGTTAAAAAAAATTGAGCTAAAATCAAAAATTTTCCGACAACTGTACTCCAAAAAATAGAAAAAATCATTCTAATACAAATACTTTTGATTACTTCACGTGTAGAATTCAATTTTTTTTTGACGAAAATCGATTGTAGTTATCCTGACATCTAATCTCTTCAGTTTCTAATAGCACATTTATCACCGTCTCTGAGAATATTTCAATATATTTGAAAGCAATTTTTGCTGCTTTTCGGATTAAATCTTAATTGGAGCCATCGGAATTCTAAAAAAGTGCTATTTACCAGAAGCTTTAAACGTTTTCCTTCAAGATTTAAAAAGTATGGCTTTAAATATAAATATTAAGTTTGGAAAAATTAAGCTAATATCGTAAATTTTTCGACAACTGTAGTTCAAGAAAGAGAAAAAATCATTCTATTACAACTATTTTGATTTGCTTTACGTGTTGAATTTAATTCTTATTCGACAACAATCGATTGTAGTTATCCTGACATACAATCTGATTGTGTTTCTAATTGCGCATTTATCACAGTCTCTGCAAATATTATAATGTATTTAAAAGAAAATCTTGCTTCCTTCTCCATTGAATTTTAGAAGGAAACTATCAGATTTCTAAACTAGTGCTCTTTAACAGTAGTTATGAATCGTTTGCTTTTATGCTTTAAAGAGTATAATTACGCATATAAATTTTAGGTCTAAAAAAATTGAGCTGAAATCATTGATTTTTCGATCACTGCCGTCTAAGAAAGAAAAAAAATAACTCTATTACATCTATTTTTGTTTACTTTTTTTGTAGAATTCAATTCGTATTCGACGAAAATCGATTTTTGTTATCCTTAAATCTAATCTTTTTTGTTTTTAATTAGCACATTTATTATTGTCTCTGAAAATTGCTTATTATATTTAGGAAAAGTTTTTGCTTCTTTCCCAATTGAATCTTAGTTGGAACCATCAGAACACTAAAGAAGTGCTATTTAATAAAAGTTTTAAAACGATTGCTTCTAAGATTTTAAGAGTATTTCTTCGAATAAAAATATAAAGTCTAAAAAAATTAAGCTGATATTATAAATATTTTGACGAAAATCGATTCTAGTTATCCTAACATTTAATCTGCTTAATTTCTAATAGCACATTTATTACCATCTTTAAAAATTTTTTTATATATTTAAAAGAAATTTTTCGCTACTTTCTCGATTAAACTTATGTTGGAAACTATCAGATTTCTAGAGAAGTGCTATTTAACAGAAGTTATGAAACGTTTTCTTTTTGCTTTGAAGCGAATAGTTACGATTATAAAAATTAGGTCCTAAAAAATTAGCTTTTATTATTGAAATTTTGACTACTGCAGTCCAAAAAAGAGAAAAAATCATTCTATTTCATCTATTTTGTTTTTTTTTTACGTGTAGAATTTAATTCTTTTCGACGAAAATCATTTGTTGTTATCTTACATCTTATATTTTTTCATTTTAGTAGCACATTTATTATCGTCTCTAAAATTTGTTTATTATATTTAAAAAAAGTTTTTGCTGCTTTTCATGTTGAATCTTAGTTGGAACTATCAAAATTCTTAAAAAGTGCTGTTTAACAGAAGTTTTAAAGCGTTTGCTTTCAACCTTTAAAGAGTATTGCTTTAAATAAAAATATTAGGTCTAGAAAAATTGAGCGGATATCCTAAATTTTTCTTTAAATGTAGTCTTAGAAAGAGATAAAATTATTCTATTACCTAATGATAAGTTTTCATAGGAAACATGGACATAAAAAAGAAGTGGAACTTAATTTAACTAAGTTAGACGTTTCGTCCCTTTATTGGGACTTCTTCAGCAACTGAAAGTTTTATTTTATTATAAATTCTTATTATGATACATGAGGTTCAAACAATAAAATTTTTCTACATATTACCTTATTCTTTAAAGTTCAGCGTCTTTTTGCTTTAGTTCGACATACATTTTTCTTTCTGTTAATATTCCAAACACAACACATGTAAACTTCGGTAACTCGATCGTTATTCTTCAAAGTCCTCAACAAAACTATTTTAATCTAGACTCGTGTTTGTTAGCCTAGATATCATCAGTGTAAGGTGTCCTCTATTATTTATTATGGTTAAAATTTAAATATTCCGTTATAGATGTGATTTAAATTGTTTGTATCTGTTCTAAAATTCACCGTGTTATTATTCGATATATGATACATTTCGCTGATATTCCTTTTGTACCAATTTTCTTCCAGGTCTAAGATATTTGCTGTGTTAAATTTTAAATTATATCCTGTTGTGAAATGATGTTCAGCTAACGCTGTGGTATTAGTTTTATTCACATTTATAGGTTTACAGTAATTTTTATGTTTGTCTAATCTCTTTTTTAGTTTCTGTTTTGTTTGTCCAATATAGCTCTTATTACATTCACATGGTATTTTATACACTAAGTTCGACTGGTCAAATTTATCAACTTTATCTTTTAATTTAGTGTAAATAGAGTTTATTTTTGGTAAATTAAAAAAAACCAGTTTAAAATTAGTGTTTTTAAAACATTTAATTATTTTGCTTACTAAAGATTTAATATATGGGAACTTAATGTATTTTTTATCTTGCAGATTCGGATTTTTTACTCGATCTTTGTCAATTTTAAATTCATTAAATACTATGAGACTCTTGGGATAGTTATTATTCTTTAAAAAAGTCTCTATTTTTTTCCTATTTTCTATATGAAAATTCTTACTGCTTAATGTTAAAGCTCTAAATAGTAAACTTTTTATAGTTCCAATTTTTTGACTTAAAGGATCGTTCGAATTGTATTTAATACATTTTCCTGAGCTTGTTGGTTTTACATACCAATTCGTTAATATGGTTTCGTCTTCATTTCTTATGACTGTTACATCTAAGAATGGTAATGTTCCGTTGTCTTCTACTTCAATAATAATCTGGATTATTTCATTTATCATATTGAAGGTTTTTAATACTACTTCAATTCCATATTTAGGTGTTGCAGTAATGATATCAACTACGTATACTTTTAAGAATAGCACTGTAAAAGGTAAATTGCCTTCAATTTTTATTAACACGTTATTCATTACCAAATTCGCTAATATTGGGCTTGCTGGATTGCCCATACTAGAACCATCAAGTTGTTGGTAAAAAAATCCGTCGAATTGGAAGTAGCTTGATTCAAAACAAAATTGTATTATTTCCAATAAGATGTTTTTTTGTATCATTATGAAGTTTTTGAGTTCATTCCAGTCATCGTTTATCATTTTTATTAACAGTTTTTTCGGGATGTTCGTGAACAATGAGATTGCATTTAACGATACTAATCTGTAATCTTCTGGTAGTGTTATTTTATGTATGAATTCTAGAAACTCAAAAGAATTCTTAACCGAAAACAAAAATTTGTTTGTCATAGCTAAAGATAACTTATGATGTAAAAATTGGGCTAATTTATAGTACGGTAAACGAATTACAACTATTTTGGTTTACTTTACGTGTAAAATTCAATTTTTTTTCGACGAAAATCGATTGTAAGTATCCAGACATTCAATCTGTTTAGTTTCTAATAGCTCATTTATCATGTCCCTGAGAACATTTCAATATATATAAAAGGAATTTGCTATAAGATATCTAAAAAAATGCTATTAAACAAAAGTTATAAAACGTTTGCTTTCAAGCTTTGAAGAGTATATTTACGACTATAAATATAACGTCAACAAAATTGAGCTTATATATTTAATTTTTCGACAACTGTAGTCCCAGAAAGAGAAAAAATCACTCTATTAGAAATATTTTGGTTTACTTTACGTGTAGAATTTTATTCTTTTTCGACGAAAAACGATTGAAGTTATCCTGACATCCAATCTGTTTAGTTTCTTATAGCAAATTTAACACCGTCTTTGAAAATAATTTAATGTATTTTAAAGTAATTTTTGCTGCTATTCTGATAAAATCGTTGTTGGAACTATAAGAATTCCAAAGAAGTGCTATTTAACAGAAGTTTTAAAACGTTTGCTTTCAAGCTTTAAAGAGTATAGTTTCAAAAATAAATATTAAGTCTAATAAAATTGAGCTAAGATCATAAATTTTTTGACCATTGTAGTCTAAGAAAGAGAAAAAATCATTCGCTTAAAACTAGTTGGCCTTACATGACGTGTGGAATTTTATTTTTTCTCGACGAAAATCGACTGTAGTTATCGTCAAATTTAATATTTTTTGTTCCTTATAGCACATTTATTACCGTCTCTAAAAATTTTTTAATATAATAAAAAGAAATTTTCCCTGCTTTCTAGATTTATTCTTAGTCTGAAGCTATAAGATATCTAAAATAATGCTATTTAACATAAGTTATAAAACGTTTGATTTCCAGCTGTAAACTATTCCAGTTTACTTTATCAAAGATTTTGAAACTTTTTCAACGAAAATCGATTGTAGTGATCTTATAATTCAATCTGTTTAGTTTCTAATGCCACATTTACAACCTTCTTTAAAAATTTTTTATTATATTAAAAAAATGTTTGCCTCTTATTTGATTGAACTTTAGTTAAAATCTATAAAATTTTTAGAGAAGGTCTATTTAAAAGAATTTATAAAAAGTTTTTTTTCAAGCTTTAAAGCGTATACTTACAAAAAAAAAGTGTTATGTCCAAAAAATTTTAGCAAATATCATTTATATTCCGACAATTGCAGTTAAAAAAAAAGAAAAAATCATGTAATTACAACTTTTTTTTGTTACTTTACGTGTTGAATTCAAATCTTTTTTGACGAAATTCGATTGTAGTCAACCTGACATCAATTCTGTTTATTTTCTAATAGCACATTTTTACTGTTGCTAAATATTATTCAATATATTAAAAAGAATTTCTTGCTACTTTCTGGAATAAATAGTAGTAAAAAACTGTAAAATTTCTGAAAAAAAGCTATTTAACAGAAGCTATGAAACGTTTTACTTCAAGCTTTCAAGCGTATACATACAAATAAAAAGTTTTAAGTCCGAAAAAATCTAGCAAATATCATCTATATTTCAACAACTACAGTCAAAAAAAAAAAAACCATTTTATTACAACAACTTTTGGTTACTTTACGTGTAGAATTTAACTCTTTTTTGACGAAATTCGATTGTAGTCAAACTGACATTCGTTGTGTTTAGCTTCTAATAGAACATTTTTACCGTCGCTGAATATTTTTTAATATATTTAACAGAGATTTTCTTTACATTCGGGCATAAATCGTAGTTAGAAACTATAAAATTTCTAAAGATGTGCTATTTACCAGAAGCTATGAAGCGTTTTCCTTCAAGCTCTGAAACTTATACTTACAAATAAAAAGGGTTAGGTCTGAAGAAATCTAGCAAAATATTATTTATATTTCAACAACAACAGTCCAAAAAAAGAGAAAAAATCACATTATTAAAACTTCTTTTGGTTACCTTACGTTTAGAATTCAATTCTTTTTCGTAGAAACTCGATTGTAGTCAACCTAAAATCTATTCTGTTTAGTTTCTAAGAGAACATTTTTAAGGTCAGTGAAAATTTCTGAATATATTTAAAAGAAATTATTGCTACTTTCTATATTAATTCGTAGGTAAAAACTATAAAATTTTAAAAAAAGTGTTATTTGCTAGAAGCTATGAATCGTTTTCTTTAAAGCTTTAAAGCGTATATTTACAAATAAAAAGTATTAATTTTAAAAAAATATAGCAAATATCATTCATATTTCGACCACTGCAGTCCAAAAAAAAAGAAAATTTTATTTTATTACATCTTTTGCTGGTAACTTTTCGTTAGAATTCAATTCTTTTTCGACAAATTCGATTGTAGCCAACCAGACATCTATTTAGTTCAGCTTCTAATAGAACGTTTTTACTGTCGCTAAAAATTTTTACATATACTTAAAGAAAATTATCGCATTTATTTGGATTAAATCGTAGTTAAAAACTGTAAAATTTCTGAAAAAGAGCAATTTAAAAGAAGCTACGAAATGTTTTATTTCAAGCTTTAAAGTTACAAAAAAAATAGTCAAGTTTGATAAAATCTAGCAAATATCATTTATATTTTAACTACTGCAGTCCCAAAAAAAGAAAAAATCATTTTTTACTACTTTTTTTGGTTACTTTACGTGTAGAATTTAATTCTTTTCCGACGAAATTCGAATGTAGTCAACCTGACATCCATTATTTTTGTTTCTAATAGCACATTTCTACCGTCGCTAAGAGTTTTATTATATATTTAAAAGAAATTTTCGCTGCTTTCTGGATTGTGTAGTAAATGAAACCTATCTGATTTCTAATGAAATGCTATATAACGGACGCGATAAAACGTTTTCTTTCAAGCTTTAAAGCGTATACTTGCCCATAAAAAATGTTATGTCCGATAAAATCTAGTAAATATTATTTATATTTAAGAAGCTGCCGTCCAAAAAAGAAAAAAAATCATTTTATTACAACATGTTTCGGTTTCTTTACGTGTAGAATCCAATTATTTTTCGACGAAAATCGATTGTAGTCAGCCTAACATCTATTCTGTTTAGATTCTAATAGCACATTTTTTCTGTATCTGAAAATTTCTAAATATATATTTAAAAAAAATTTTTGCTACTTTCTGGAATAAATCGTACGTAAACACTATAAGATTTTTGAAAAAGTTCTATTTAACAGAAACTATGAAGCGTCTTCCTTTAATCTTTAAAGCGTATACTTACAAATAAAAAGGGTTACTTTTAAAAAAATTAAGCAAATATCATTTATGTTTCGACCACTGCAGTCCAAAAAAAAAAGAAAGAATCATTTTATTACAAATTTTGGGTTACTTGACGTGTAGAATTCAATTCTTCTTTGATCTAATTCGATTATAGTCAACCTGACATCCATTCTGTTTCGTTTCTTATAGCACATATTTACAGTCCCTGAAAATTTCTGAATATATTAAAAAGAAATTTTTGCTACTTTCTGGAATAAATCGTAGTTAAAAACTGTCAAATTGCTAAAGATGTTCTTTTTTACAGAAGCTAAAAAACGTTTTCCTTTAAGCTTTGAAACGTATATTTACAAATAAAAAATGTTAAGTCCGAAAAATTTTGGCAAACATTATTAATATTTTGACTACTGCAGTCAAAAAAATAAAAAAGATCATTTTATTTCAAATTTTTCTGGTTACTTTACGTGTAGAATTTTATACTTTTTTAAAAAATTCGATTTTAGTCAACCTGACATCTATTATTTTAGTTTCTTACAGCACATATTTACCGTCTCTATAAATTTTTGAAAATATTTAAAAAAAATTTTCGCTTGTTTCTTGATTGAATTTTAGTTAGAGACTACAAGATTTCTAAAAAAATGCTACCTAAAAGAAGCTATGAAACGTTTGCTTTTAAATTTGAAGCATATACTTACGAATAAAAAGTATTCGGTACGAAAAATTGGAGCTGATATCATTAAAACGTTCTCTGTCAGACCGTTTTTGGAAAACTTTTCATTCCATCCTCATAAGGCGTATTCGCTTTACGCTTTACTTTTGTTTCTAGCGTATGCCTTTTTGTTCTAGCTTAAGCAGAAAGTTCAGCGTGAAGCGTATACGCCTCAAGCAGCAGGGAACGTTGTAATATTCCGACCACTGCATTCCAAGAAAGAGAAAAAAATTTTAATACATATATTTTGGTATAAGGGTCGTGTAGAATTCATTTCTTTTTTGAAAAAAAACTGATTATAATTAATTTTACATTCAATCTGTTTAGTTTCTAATTGCACAATTTTCACCTTCTGTGAAAATTTATCAATGTATTTAAAAGAAATGTTCGCTTGTTCCTAGATTAAATCTTAGTTAAAAACTATAAGATTTCAGAAAAAATGCTATTTAACAGAAGCTATGAAATGTTCGCTTTCAATTTTTAAAGCGTATACTTACGAATTATACGTATTCGGTCAGAATAAATTGAGCTGAAATCATTACAACGTTCTCTGTTAGACCGATTTTGAAAGAATTTTTGTTCAAGCCGTGTGGGGCGTATGCGCTCCACGATTTACATTTGTTTCTAGCGTATGCCTTTTTGTTCTAGCTTGAATGGAAAGTTAAGCGTGGATCGTATACGCTTTACGTGGCAGGGAACGTGTTAATAGTCCGACCACTGCAGTCCAAAAAAGAGAAAAAATTATTTAACTAGTAATATTTTGTTATACTTTACGTGTAAAGTTCAATTCTCTTTTAAAAAATAGATTATAGTTAACTTTACATTCAATATGTTTAGTTTCTAATAGCACATTTTTTACCAATTCTAAATATTTCTCAATATTTTTAATTGAAATTTTTGCTTTTTTCTAGATTGAGGTTTCGTTGGAAACTATAAGATTTCTAAAGAATAGCTATTTAACAAAAGCTATGAGACGTTTTCTTTCACACTTTGAACCGTATACTTACGAATAAAAAGTATTTGGTCTAAATAAATTCAGCTGATATCATTACCACGTTCCCTTCCATACCGTTTTTGAAAAACTTTGCGTTCTAGCTGCATAAGGCGTATGCGCTTCACGCTTAACTTTTCGTTCAAACTAGAACAAAAAGGCATAAGCTAGAAACAAATGCAAATCATGGGGCGCATACGCCCTACGCAACTTAAACAGACAGTCTTTAAAAAACGATCTAGCAAGGAACGTGTTAATGATATTAGCTCCATTTTTTCGAACTGATTACTTTTATTCGGAAGTATACGCTTTAAAGTATGGAAGCAAACGTTTCATAGCTTCTATAAAAATAACATTTCTCTAGAAATCTCATAATTTTTTAAATAAGATTCAATCTATAAGAAGCGAAAATGTCTTTTAAATATTTTGTGAATTTTCTAGATATGGTAAAAAATGTGCTATAAGAAACTATACAGATGGAATGTCAGGTTAACTAAAATCAATTTTATTTCAAAAAAGAATTGAATTCTACACGTAAAGTTTACTAAAATATATGAATTAAAATGATTTTATCTTTTTCATGGACTGGAGTGGACGAAATATTAACACGCTCCCTGCTGCGTGGGGCGTATACGCTCTACGCTTGACTATCCGTTCAAACTAGAACAAAAACACATACGCTAGAAACAAATGTAAATCATGGGGCGCATACGCCCCACGCGGCTTTAACGCAAAGTCTTTCAAAAACGGTCTAGAAAGGAACGTAGTATTGATATCAGCTCAATTTATTTGGAACGAATACTTTTTATTCGTAAGTATACGTTCCAAAGTTTGAAAGCAAACGTTTCATAGCATTTGATAAATAGCATTTCTTCAGAAATCCTATAGTTTTCAATAATAATTTAATTTTGAATAAAGCGAAAATTTTTTTTAATAAATTAAGAATTTTTTAAAAATAGTAAAAAATTTTCTATTAGAAACTAATCAGATAGAATGTTAGGTCAACTACAATAAATTTTGTTTAAAATAGAATTGAATTCTACATTTAAAGTCGAACAAAATATTTGTACTAAAATGATTTTTTCTCTTTCTTGTACAGCAGTGGTCGAAATATCACTACGTTTCGTGCTGCGTAAGGCGTATACGTTCTACGCTTAACTTTCCGTTCAAGCTAGAAGAAAAAGGCATACGCCAGAAACAAATGTATATCGCGGGGCGCATACGCCCCACGCGGCGTGAACAGAGATTCTTTCAAAAACGGTTTAAAAGAGAACGTAGTAATGATATCCGCTTAAATTATTCAGAGTAAATATTTTTTATTTGTAAGTATACGTTTCATAGCTTCTAATAAATAGCATTTTTTTAGAACTCTTATAGATTTTAACTACTATTTATTCCAAAAAGCAGCGAAAATATCTTTAAATATATTTAAAAATTTGAAGCAACGGTAAAAATGTGCTATGAAAAATTAAACAAAATAGATGACAGGAAGACTACAATCAAATTTCGTCAAAAAATAATCGAATTAAACACGTATAGTAACCAAAAAAAGTTGTAATAAAATGAATTTTTCAATTTTTGTGGACTAGAGTTGTTTAAATATAAATGATGCTTGCTAAATTTTTTAGGACCTAAAACTTTTTATTTTTAAGTAGAAGCTTTAAAGCTAGAAAGAAAACGTTTCATTGCTTCTGGTAAATAGCACTTTTATAGAAGTTTTATAGTTTTTAACTACAATTAAATTCACAAAGAAGCAAAAATTTCTTTTAAACATATTAAAAAATTTTTAGCAAAGGTAAAAATGTGTTATTTAAAACTAAACTGAATAGATGTTAGATTGACTACAATCAATTTTAGCCGAAAGAGAATTGAAGTCTACACGTGAAGTAACAAAAAAAAGTTGTAATAAAATGATTTTTTCTCTTTTTTTAGACTGCAGTTGTTAAAATATAAATGATATTTGCTAAAATTTTTTTATCATAAAACTTTTTATTTGTTACTATACGCTTTCAAACTTGAAACACAACCTTTTATAGCTTTTGTCATATTGGACTTTTTTAGAAATTTTATAGGTTTTAACTACGATTAAATCCAGAGAGTAGCAAAAATTTCTTTTACATAAATAAAAAATTTTTAGCGACGGTAAAAATATGCTATTAAAAACTAAACAAAATAGATGTTAGGTTTACTACAATCGAATCTTGTCAAAAAATAACAAAATTCTACACGTAAAGTATCAAAAAAATATTGGAATAAAATGATTTTATTTCTTCTTTTGGACTGCTGTTTTTGAAATATAAATAATGTTGGCTAGATTTTATCGGACTTAACACTTTCTATTTGTAAGTAAACGCTTTAAATCTTGAAAGAAGAAGTTTTATAGCTTTTGTTATATTGCATTTTTTAGAAATATAAAAGTTTTCCACTACTGTTCAATCCCAGAAGCAGCGAAAATTTCTTTTTAATATATTAAAAATTTTCTAGCGACGGTAAAAATATGCTATTAAAAACTGAAAAGAATGGATGTCAGGTTGACTACAATCGTGTTTCATCGAAAAAGAATTAAATTCTAAACGTAAAGAAACTAATAAAAGTTTTTATGAAATGATATTTTCCTTTTTTTTGGACAGAAGCTGTAGAAATATAAAAGATGTTTGATACATATTTTTGACTTAACACTTGGTATTTGTAAGTATACGCTTTTAAGCTTGAAAGACAACGTTTCATACCTTCTACAAAATAGAACTTTTTTAGAAATTTTATAGCTTGTAACTACGATTTATTCCACAATGTAGCGAAATTTTTCTTTAAACATATTAAAAATTTTCAGCGACGGTAGAAATGTGCTACTAGATACTAAACAGAATAGATATTAGGATTACTACATTTGAATTTTTATGAAAAAGTAATAAATACTTCACGTAAAGTAACCAGAAAAAGTCTTAATAATATGATTTTTTCTCTGTTATTAGACTGCAGTTTTCGAAATATAAATGCTATTTGCTAGATTTTATTAGACATAACACTTTTGATTTGTTTGTATACGTTTTAAAACTTAAAAGAAAACGTTTTATAGCTTTTGTTGTATAGAACTTTTTTATAAATTTTATAGTTTTTAACTCTGATTTAATTTAGAAAGTAGCGAAAAGTTCTTTTTAAAAATATTAAAAATTTTTAGAGACGATAAAAATAGGCAACTCGAAACTAAGCAGAATGTATGTCAGGTTTACTACAGTCGAGTTTCGTTAAAAAAGAATTAAATTCTTCACGTAAAATAAAAAAAAAATGATGTAATAAAATTATTTTTTCTCTTTTTTTTGACTGCAGTAGACAAAATATAAATAATATCTGCTAGATTTTATTAGACATAACACTTTTGATTTGTTTGTATACGTTTTAAAACTTAAAAGAAAACGTTTTATAGCTTTTGTTATTTAGCACTTTTCTAGAAATTTTATAGTTTTTTAGTACAATTTATTACAGAAAATTGCAAAAGTTTCTTTTTAAATATATTAAAAATTTTGAGCGACAGTAAAAATGAACTACTAGAAACTAAACAGAATGGATGTCAGGCTTATTACAATCGAGTTTCGTCGAAAAAGAATTAAAATCTAAATGTAAAGTAACAAAAAAAAGTTGTAATTAAATGATTATTTTTTTTTTTTTGACTGCAGTAGTTAAGAAATAAATAATGTTAGCCATATTTTGTCAGACTTAACAATATTTTTTTATAAGTATACGCTTTAAAGCTTGAAAAAAAACGTTTCATAGCTTCTTTTAAATAGCACTTCTATTAAATATTTATAGTTTTTATCAACAATCAAATGTACAAAGTAGCGAAAATTACTTTGAAATATATAAAAAAATTTTAAGCTACGGTAAAAATGTGCTACAAGAATCTAAACAGAATAGATTTTAGGATGACTACAATCGAGTTTTTAAGAAAAAGAATTAAATTCTACAAGCCAAGTAACCAAAAAAAGTTGTAATAAAATGATTTATTCTCTTTTATTAGACTGCAGTTGTTCAAATATAAATGATATTTGCTAGATTTTATTGGACATAACACTTTTTATTTGTTAGTATACGCTTTAAAACTTTAAAGAAAACGCTTTATAGCTTTTGTTATATTGCACTTTTTCAGAAACTTTATAGTTTTTAACTACAGTTTAATCCAGAAAGTAGCGAAAATTTCTTTTCACATATATTGAAAAATTTTTAGAGACAGTAAAAATAGGCTACTAGAAACTAAACAGAATGGATTTTAGGTTTATTACAATCGAGTTTCGTCGAAAAAGACTTGAAATCTAAATGTAATGTAACGAAAAAAAGTTGTAATAAAATGATTATTTCTCTTTTTTTTATCTGCAGTAGTCGAAATATAAGTAATGCTGGCTAAATTTTTTTCAGCTGAACACTATTTATTTGTAAGTATACGCTTTAAAGCTTAAAAGAAAACATTTCATAGCTTCTGTTAAATAGAACTTTTATAGAAGTATTATAGTTTTTAAATACAAGTAAATTCACAAAGTAGCGAAAATTTCTTATAAATATATTTATTATTTTTTAGCGACAGTTAAAATGGGCTATTAGAAGCTAGACAGAATAGATGTTAGGTTTACTACTATCGAATTTTGTCGAAGAAGAAGTGAATTCTACACGAAAAGTAAAAAAAAAAAATTGTAATAAAATAATTTTTTCTCTATTTTTTGACTGCAGTTGTCTAAATGTAAATGATGATTGCTAAAGTTTTTGGACTAAAAACTATTTAATTGTAATTTTACACTTTAAAGCTTAAAAGAAAACATTTCATAGCTTCTGCAAAATAGCACTTTTTTAGAAATTTTATAGTGTTTAAGTACGATTTAATCCAAAAAGTAGCGAAAATTTCTTTTTAAATATATGGAAAATTTTTTAGAGATGGTAAAAAGTTGCTACTAGAAACTAAATCGAATGGATGTCTGGTTTATAACAATCGAGTTCTGTTGAAAAAGAATGGAGTTCTACAGGTAAAGTAACCAAAAAAATTTGTAAAAAAATGATTTTGTTTTGTTGAATGGACTTCAGTTGTTGAAATATAATTGATATTTGCTAGATTTTATTAGATATACTACTTTTTATTTGTAAGTATACGCTTTAATACTTGAAAGAAAACGTTTTATAGCTTTTGTTATATAGACCTTTTTTAGAAATTCTATAGTTTTTAACGACGATTTAATCAAAAAAGTGGTGTGGAGACGACGGATGATGCGCGTCTGTTAGTCCCTAGCTGATTAATGTAAACGTAGCGGTATAGGTGTTAATGTTTGGGGGCAGGACCAGCGCGACAGTTGCTTGCTTATTGCCGAGGCGTGAAGACGTAAACGGGCAGAGGAGTTACTAGTCGTTCGTTTAGTTTAATTTTGTTTTTATGAGGTCGTCCAATGTGTTATTAAGTCGTTTAAAACGTATTATTTCGAAACGGTGTTCAGTGTATAACTGATAGATTTTAAGACGTACCGTTTTTCTTTGTTAGAATATCTGTTATATTAAGAAGCAATTTGAA
>JACGWG010000090.1:10627-35780 GCA_023678865.1 Polistes exclamans | reverse complement strand
CTTTCTCAATATATTAATCATCAACCTTTTTTGTGTTTTTGCTTTCTCACACCTGATCTTACAGTAGCGAAAATTTTTTATTTAATATATTACCATATTTTTAAAAACGGTAAAAATAGGCTACTAGAAACTAAGCGGAATTGATGTCAGGCTTACTGCAGTTGAGTTTTGTTAAAAAAGAATTAAATTCTTTATCGTAAAGTAACCAAAAATTGTAGTAACAAAATGATTTTTTCCCTTTTTTATTACTGCAGTAGTCGAAATATAAATAATATTTGTCAAATTATTGCAGACCTTAAACTTTTTATTTGTAAGTATACGCTCCAAAGCTTGAAGGAAAACGTTTTATAGCTTTTAGTAAATAGCACTTTTATAAAAGTTTTATAGTTTTTACTACAATTATATTCACAAAGTAGCGAAAATTTCTTTTAAAATAATTAAAATATTTTTAGCGACGGTAAAAATGTGTTTCCACAAACTTAACAGAATAGATGTTAGGTTAACTACAATCGAATTTTGTCGAAAAGAAATTGAATTCTACACGTAAAGTAACCAAAAAAAGTTTTAATAAAATGATTTTTTCTCTTTTTTCAGACAGCAGTTGTTGAAATATAAATGATATTTGATAGATTTTATTTGTCATAACACTTTTTATTTAATAGTATACGCTTTAAAACTTGAAAGAAAACGTTTTTTAGCTTTTGACTTATAGCACTTTATGTAGAAATTTTATTGTTTTTAAAAACGATTGATTCCAGAAAGTAGCGAAAATTTTCTTTTTAATATATTAAAAATTTTTTAGCGACAGTAAAAATTGGCTACTAGACACTGTAAAGAGTGGATGTCAGTTTTATTACAATCGAGTTTCGTTGAAAAAGAATAGGAGTCTTAACGTAACATACCCAAAAAAAATTGTTATACAATGATTTTTTCTTTTTTTTTTTGACTGCAGTAGTCGAAATATAAATGATGTTTGCCCCATTTTTTTGGACTTAAATCTTTTTATATGTAAGTATACGCGTTAAAGTTTGAATGACATCGTCTCATAACTTCTGTTAAATAGCACTTTTATAAAAGATTTTAGTTTTAAATTACAATTAAATTTAAAAAGTAGCAAAAATTTTGTTTAAATATTTAAATAAATTTAGCGACGGTAAAAAATTTGTTATTAAAGACTAAACAGAATAGATGATAGGTTGACTACTTTCGAATTTTGTCGAAAAAGAATTAAATTTTACACATAAAGTAACAAAAAAAAGTATTATAAAATAATTATTTTCTTTTTCTAGTCTGCAGTCTTTGTAGTCTAAATGATATTTGTTATATTTTATTAGACATAAAACTTTTTATTTGTTAGTATACGCTTAAAAACATGAAAGAAAACGCTTAATAGCTTTAGTCATATAGCACTTTTTTAGAAATTTTATAGTTTTAACAACGATTTAATCTAGAAAGTAGCAAAAATTTCTTTTTGAATATATTAAAAAGTTTATAAAAACGGTAGAAATAAGCTACAAGCAACTAAACAGAATGGATGTCAGCTTTACTACAATCGAGTTTCGTTGAAAATGAATTAAATTCTTCACGTAAAGTAACCAAAAAATGTTGTAATGAGAAAATTTTTTCTTTTTTCTTTTGACTGCAGTAGTCGAGATATTATTGATGTAGGGTAAATTTTTTAGGACCTAACATTTTTTATTTGTAAGTATACGCTTTAAAGCTTGAAAGAAGACGTTTTATAGCTTCTGTTAAATAGCACTTTTATAGAAGTTTTATAGTTTTTACTTACAAATAAATTCACAAAGTAGCGGAAATTTTTTTTAAATATAATAAAAAATTTTTAGCGAGGGTAAAATTTTGCTATTAGATACTAAACAGAATAGATGTTAGATTGACTACAATCGAATTTTTTTTTAACAAGATTGAACTTTACACGTGAAGTAACCTGAAAAATTGTAATGAAATGATTTTTTCTTATTTGTTGGACTGTAGTTGTTGAAATATAATTGATATTTGCTTTATTTTGTTGGACAAAACACTTTTTATTTGTTAGTATACGCTTCAAAACTTGAAAGAAAACGTTTAAAAGCTTTTGTTATATAGCACTCTTTTAGAAATTTTATAGTTTTTAACTACGATTTTATCTAGAAAGTAGCGAAATTTTCTTTTTAATTATATTAAAAAATATCCAGCGACAGTAAAAATGGGCTAATATAAACTAAACAGACTAGATGACAGGCTTATTACAATTGAGTTTTGTTAAAAAAGAAATAAATTCTTTACGTAAAGTTACCAAAAAAATTGTAATAAAATTATTCTTTATCTTTTTTTTGACTGCAGTAGTCGAAATATAAATGATGTTCGCTAAATTTTTTCGGACTAAACACATTTTATTTGTTAGTATACGCTTTAAATCTGAAAAGAAAACGTTATATAGATTTAGTTATAAAGCACTTTTTTTAGAAATTCTATAGTTTTGAACTATCATTTAATCCAGAAAATAGCAAAAATTTCTTTTTTATTATATTGAAAAATTTTTAAAGAAAGTATAAATAGGTTACGAGAAACTAAAAAGAATGGATGTTTAGTTTACAACAATCAAGTTTTGTTAAAAAAGAATTAAAATTTTCACGTAAAGTAGCTAAAAAATGCTGTATTAAAATGATTTTTTCTCTTTTTTTTGACTGCAGTAGTCAAAATATAAATGATGTTTGCCAATTTTTTTCAGACTTAACACTTTTATTTGTAAGTTTACGCTTAAAAGCTTGACAGAAAACGTTTTATAGCTTTTGTTGAATAGCACTTTTATAGAAGTTTTATAGTTTTTATTACAAGTAAATTCACAAAGTAGCGAAAATTTCTTTCATATATATTACAAAATTTTTAGCTATAGTAAAAATGTGTTATTTGAAACTAAACAGAATAAATATTAGATTGACTACAATCGATTTTTGTCAAAAAAGAATATAATTCTACACGTAAAGTACCCCAAAAAATTTATAATAAAAAGTTTGTTTCATTTTTTTTTAGCTGCAGTTTTTCCATTTTAAATGATAATGGCTAGATTTTATTTGACATAACACTTTTTCTTTGTTAGTATACGCTTTAAAGAATAAAAGAAAACGTTTAATAGCTTATGTTAAATAGCATTTTTTTAGAAATTTTATAGTTTTTTACAAAGATTTTATTCAGAAGGTAGCAAAAATATCTTTCAAACATATTAAAAATTTTCTAGCGACGGTAAAAATGTGCTATTAGAAACTAGACAGAATAGATGTTAGGTTGACTAAAATCGAATTTTGTCAAAAAAGAATTAAATTCTAAACGTAAAGAAACTAATAAAAGTTTTTATGAAATGATATTTTCCTTTTTTTTGGACAGAAGCTGTAGAAATATAAAAGATGTTTGATACATATTTTTGACTTAACACTTGGTATTTGTAAGTATACGCTTTTAAGCTTGAAAGACAACGTTTCATACCTTCTGTTAATTTGCACTTTTTTAGAATTTTTACAGTTTTAAACAACGATTTAATTAATAAAGTAGCAAAAATTTCTCTTAAATATGTTTAAAAATTTTTAGCGAAGGTAAAGATATGCTATTATAAACTAAAAAGAATTATTGTCAGGTTGACTACAATCAAGTTTCGTCGAAAGAGAATTGAATTCTAGACTTAAAATAACCAAAAAAAATTATAATAAAATGATTTTTTCTGTTTTCTTTGACTGCATTAGTAGAAAATGAATGATGTTTGTTAAATTTTTTTTTACTAAAAACTTTTTATGTGTTAGTATACGCTTTAAAACTTAAAAGAAAACGTTTTATAGCTCTAGTTATATACCATTTTTTTTTAAATCCTATAGTGCTTGAGTACGATTTAATCCAGAAAGTAGCAAAAATTACTTTTTTAATATATTTAACAATTTTTAGAGACAGTAAAATTTGGCTATTAGAAACAAACAGAATCAATGTCAGGTTTATTATAATCGAGTTCCGTTAAAAGAGAATTGAAATCTTCACGTAAAGTTAAAAAAAAAGTTGTAATAATATGTTTTTATCTCTTTTATTGAACTGCAGTTGTTGAAATATAAATGTTATTTGCTAGATTTTTTTGGACATACTACTTTCTATTTGTAAGAATATGCTTTAAAACTTGAAAGAAAACGTTTAATAGCTTCTGTAAAATACCACTTTTTAAAAAATTCTACAGTTTTTAACTACGATTTAATCTACAAAGTAGCGAATATTTCTTTTAAGCATATTAAAAATTGCTAGCGACAATAGAAATGTGCTACTGGATACTAAACAGAATAGATTTTAGGATGACTTTAATCGAATTTTTATGAAAAAGAATTAAATTCTACACTAGAAGTAAACAAAAAAAGTTGTACTAAAATGATTTTTTCTCTTTTTTTGGACTGCATTAGTTGAAATATAAATGAAAATTTTTAGATCTTATGGGACATACCACTTTTTATTTGTAAGTATACGCTTTAAATTTAAAAAAAAACGTTTTATAGCTTTTGATATACCACTTTTTTAGAAATTTTATACTTTTAAACTACGATATATTACAGAAAATTGCAAAAATCTCTTTTTAAATATCTTGAAAAATTTTTAGCGACAGTAAAAATAAACTACAAGAAACTTAACAGAATAGATATCAAGTTTACTACAGTCGAGTTTCGTTGAAAAAGAAAATAAATTCTTCACGTAAAGTAACCAAAAAATGTTGTAATAAAGTGACTTTTCTCTTTTTTTTGACTTCAGTAGTCAAAATATAAATGATGTTTGCTTAATTTTTTTGAACTGAACTTAATTTATTTATAGACATACGCTTTAAAGTTTGAAAGAAAACGTTTCATAGCTTCTGTAAACTAGCACTTTTTTAAAGATTCTATAGTTTTTAACTATAATTTGATCAACGAAGAAGCAAAAATTTTTTTTTAAATAAAATAAATATTTTTAGAGACGGTAAAAATGGGCTACTAGAAACTAAAAAGAATTGATGTCAGGTTTATTACAATCGAGTTTCGTTGAAAAATAATTTAATTCTTCATGTAGTGTAACCAAAAAAAGTTTTAAGAAAATAATTTTTTTTCTTTCTTTAGACTGCAGTTGTTAAAATATAAATTATATTTGCTAGATTTTATTGGAATTAAAACTTTTTATTTGTAATTATACGCTATAAAACTTGAAAGAAAACGTTTTATAGATTTTGTTATATAGCAATTTTTTAGACATCTATTAGTTTTCATCTACTTTTTATTCCCGAAAACAACGGATAATTCTTTTAAATATACTACAAAATTTTAGGCGACAGTAAAAATGTGCTATTAGAAACTAAACAAAATTATAGCAAGTTGACTACAATCGAGTATCGTCGAAAAAAAATTGAATTTGACACGTAAAATAACAAGAAAAATTTGTTAAAATATGATATTTTCTCTTTTTTTGGGATGCAGTTTTAGAATTATAAATGATATTTGCTAGATTTTATAAGACTTAAAACCTTTTATTTGTTCGTATACGCATTAAAACTTAAAAGAAAATGTTTTATTGCATTTGTTATATAGCACTTATTTATATATCTTTTAGTTTTCAACAATTTTTTTTTTCAGAAATCAATAAAAATTTTTTCTAAATGAATTGGAAGTTTTTAGAAACAGTAAAAATGTGCTTTTAAAAACTAGAAAGATATGGTTTCAAGTTGACTAGAATCGAGTTTCCTCGAAAAAGAAGTTAATTCTACACGTAAAGTAACCATAAAAAGTTTTAATTAAATTAGTTTTTCTCTTTTTTTGAACTGTAGTTGTTAAAATATAAATGATATTTGATAGATTTATTTCAAAATAAAACTTTTTATTTGTTCGTATACGCTTTAAAACTTGAAAGAAAACGTTTTATAGCTTTTGGTATATAGCACTTCTTTAAAAATCTGATGGTATTCAAATATTACTTAATCTAAAAAGCAGTGAAAATTTCTTTTAAAAATATTAAAAAATTTTTAGCCACAGTAAATATGTGCTTTTAGAAACTAAACCAAATGGATGTCAGGTTAATTACAAACGAGTTTTGTCGACCAAAAATTGAATTCTACACGTAAAGTGACCATAAAAAGTTTTATTTCACTAGTTTTTTATCTCCTTTTTGCTGCAGTAGACGAAATATAAATGATGTTTGCTAAAACTTTTCGGTCTTACTGTGTCACGTCCCAGTGACGAATTGGTATGCAAAAGGTACTACCCAATGATTGTGATTTGTCCTCTCGTCATATTTACAAAAATTTTAAAAATTTGTCACTAACATATTTCTATTTGCATTTGCGCATAGTTGCGATACGATTACTAAAATAATTTACCATTGTATAACAAATAACCGTAAAATAATTCACGTTATATTATATTTACTTTATTACTAAAATAATTTACCATTGTATAACAAATAACTGTAAAATAATTTATCTTATATTATATTTACTGTAGGTTCTATTTGTATTAGGCACTCTTATGAATAACCATTATTAATTATTATTTTAGGCGACATACGGTAATAATTGAACGTATGTCGATTGTCGTTCATAAGGAAATCTGCCTTACCGATAACTGAAATCGGTAAATGGTCTTTTAGAAGTCGGTATTACCGACTTCGTGCTCCTACATTACCAAAACCTATTGTTCAACATTTGGTTAATATAATAATAATACTATTAACATTATATACATTTAGCACTTGTATTCATTTAAATAATTACTGCAAATAACAATATTATAAATCTTATTTCTACTTTAATTAAGAATAAACTTTGACAATTATTAATAATTAATAAAACAAATAATTAATAACATTTATGCAAAGTGATAAAGTTACCATGCACATAAAAGTTAAGGCACACGTGCAATGAAAGGAAATCAGTTTGCTCAAGTATAAGACGCACGTGCAGTTCCGAGAATCTCTGTCTGATAGTAACTTGACACCATCCTCTCTTCCGAGAATTCACGCATGACAGTAACTAAAATTTTTCTAAAGCAAAATTCCATTCTCAGCTGACGCAGCGGTTTAGCGCTGGATGGTAACTAATATTTATTTACACGCGCAAAACTAAGATGTCAGCACATTCCTTTCTCATGAGTTGGTGATGGTTGGTAGTGGGGAAGGCACTTAGCGCGAGTAGGGGTACCTCCCACTCGACCGTTCGGGACTCGACATGGGGAGCTTAGAGACTCCTTTTTGGTCAGTCCACCGACAACTCTTATACGTATAACACATAAACTCTTCGCTTAATGTCTAGCTCTTAAATATTTTGTACTTATACATTTTAACTGTAAGTCTCTCTTCTAATATGACCACTTCTCTTATAAGACAAGTCTTTTTCCAGATAATTCTTCATTATACGTTATTCGGTTACTTGGAAGACAGACTTTTTCAATAATTATTCTAAATTATTAACTAATAGTTAATAATTTACTCAATTCATAAATATTGTACAAATGTTATATGATAAGAGTTTGTTCTCTCATCTTTTTAATACTTTATAATACTGCGTTTAGTTTACGTTGCTTTGTCACTATTTTTATAATACTACGTTCAGTTTACATTGTTCTGTAAAACGTCGTTTTCTTTTTATATTATGAACATAAGTTTTGTAAACTCAGTGTATACTTTCGAATATCAACTATTTTTTAGAATATACTTTGTTTTACCAAATATCTTGTGTTGCGAATTGGTATTAAATCTCCTGTTGGCCAGAATCCTATCCAAATCACTGGCGGAATAAACATCTATCAATCATCTTAAACATCTGTCAAGCAACGACGGCACCCAGGTAAGTATTATATTCTACTTATTTTGGGATTAAAGCTCCTCTCGCACGGATCCTGAGTAAAGTCCGGCTTTACGGATTAACTCAAAACAGGGCACTCTTCCTAACCGGGTAAATTCTGATAATGTTGACCGGGAAAACGGAAGTATTGAAATTGTTTTTAATCCTCTTGACCCCCCCTTCTAAAGCGTCACAACCGCTTTTTTTTTTAGTATACGCTTTAAAACTTGGAAGAAAACGTTTTACAGATTTTGTTATATAACACTTTTATTTCATCCAGAAAGAAGCGAAAATTTTTCTTTGATATATTAACAAATCTTTAGCGACAGTAAAAATGTGCTATTAGATACTAAAAAGAATTGATGTCAGGTTTATTAGAAACGAGTTTCGTCAAACAAGAGATAAATTCTACACGTAAAGTGAACAAAAAAATTATTATTAAAATGATATTTTTTCTCTTTTTGGACTGCAGCTGTAAAAATAAAAAAAATACTTGCAAAATTTTATCAGGCATAGCAATTTTTATTTGTGGGTATACGCTTTAAGACTTAAGGAAATCGATTTAAAGCCTTTGTAATATAGCACTTCTTTAGAAATCTGATGGTTTTCCACTACTATTTAATCCAGAAAGTAACGAAAAATTCCTTTCAATACAATAAAAAATTTTTAGCAAAGTAAAAATGTGCTTTTAGAAACTAAACAGAATAGATGTTAGGTTGACTACAACTGTGTTTCGTCGTAAAAGAGTTGAATTTTACAGAGTAAGTAGCAAAGAAAATTATTAAAAAAATGATTTTTTCTTTTTTTTAGGACTGTTGTTTTTGAAATATTAATGGTACTAGCTGGATTTTATCAGAATTAACACATTTATTTGATAGTAATCTCTTTACAACTTTAAAGAAAACGTTTTATAGATTTTCCTATATAGCTCTTCTTTAGAAATCTAATAGTTTTCAATTATTATTTAATACAAAAAGACGCCAAAATTTTTCTTATATATAAAAAAAAAATTTTTTGCGGCGTTTAAAGTGGGCAATTAGAAACTAGACAAAATGGATGTCAGGTTGACTACAATCGAATTTCGTCAAAAAAGAATTTAATTCTACACGTAAATTGACCAAAAAAAGTTTAAATAAAATAATTTTTTCTTTTTTTTTTGATTGCAGTTGTGGAAATAAAAATTATGTTATCTACATTGTATTAGGCATAATACATTTTATTTATAAGTATACGATTTAAAACTTGAAAAAACTTTTCATAGATGTGCTATTAGAAACCAAAGAGAATATATGTCAGGTTTACTACAATCGAGTTTCGTCAAAAAAGTATTAAATTCTACGCGTCAAGTAACCAAAAAAAGTAGTGATAAAATTAGTTTTTCTCTTCTTTAGACGGCAGCAGTAAAAATTTAAATGATGTTTGCTAAAAATTTTCAATCTTACTACTTTTTATTTGTAAGTATACACCTTAAAGTTTAAAAGAAAACGTTTTATAGCCTTTGTAATAAAAAATATCTTTAAGAATCTAAAAGTTTTTCACTATTATTTTATTTAGAAATACGCGAAAATTTCTCTTCAATTTATTAAAAAATTTTTTAAACGATAAAAAAGTGCTATTTGAAACTCAATAGAATGTATGTCAAGATGACTACAATCGAGTTTCGTCGAAAAAGAATTGAATACAACACGTAGTGTAAAAAAAAGACGTCGTAATAAAATGATTTTTTCTCTTTTCTTGACTGCAGCGGTCGAAATATAAATGATGTTTGCTAAAATTATTAGGACTTACAACTTTTTATTTGTAAGTATACGCTATAAAACTTGAATTAAAACGTTTTATAGCTTTCGTTATATAGCACTTCTCTAGAAATTTGATAGTTTCTAACTGTTACTATAGTCAAAAATTTGCGAAAATCTTTCCTAAATATATTGACAAATTTCCAGCGGCGGTAAATATGTGGTATTAGAATCTCTACAGAGTGGATGTCATGATGACTACAATCAAGTTTCGTCAAAAAAAAATTAAATTCTACACGTAAAATAACAAAAAATATTTGTTATAATATGATATTTTTTTTTTTTGAGATGGAGTTTTAGAATTATAAATGATATTTGCTAGATTTTAATGGACTTAAAACTTTTTATTTGTTAGTATACGCCATAAATCTTGAAAGAAAATGTTTTATTGCATTTGTTATATAGCACTTCTTTATAAATCTTATAGTTTCAAACAATTTTTTTTTTTAGAAATCAAGAAAAATTTTTTCTAAATATATTGGAAATTTTTAGCAACGGTAAAAATGTGCCATTAAGAACTAGACAGCATTGGTTTCAAGTTGACTAGAATCGAGTTTCGTCGAAAAAGAATTTAATTCTACACGTAAAGTAACCATAAAAAGTTTTATTAAAATTATTTTTTCTCTTTTTTTGGACTGTAGTTGTTAAAATATAAATGATATTTGATAGATTTATTTAGAAATAAAACTTTTTATTTGTTCGTATACGCTTTAAAACTTGAAAGAAAACGTTTTATAGCTTTTGTTATATAGCACTTCTTTAAAATCTGATAGTATTAAAATATAACTTAATCTAAAAAGCATTAAAAGTTTGTCTTAGAAATATTAAAAAATTTTTAGCCACAGTAAATATGTGCTTTTAGAGACTAAACCGAATGGATGTCAGGTTAATTACAAACGAGTTTTGTCGACCAAAAATTAAATTCTACACGTAAAGTGACCATAAAAATTTTTACTTCACTGGTTTTTTATCTTCTTTTTGCTGCAGTAGACGACATATAAATGATGTTTCCTAAAACTTTTCGGTCTTACCGCTTTTTTTTTGATATACGCTTTAAAACTTGGAAGAAAACGTTTTATAGCTTTTGTTATATAGCACTTTTTTAGAAATTTTATTGTTTTTACTTAAGATTTATTCAAGAAAGTAGCAAAAATTTTTTTTAAATAAATAAAAAAATTTTAAGCGACAGTAAAAGTGTTCTATTTGAAACCTAACAGACTGGGTGGCAGGTTTACTAGAACCGAATTTCGTCGAAAAGAAACAAATTATACATGTAAAGTAACTAAAAAAATTTTTCATAAAATGATTTTTTCTCTTTTTTAGGACTGTAGTTATTGAAATATTAATAGTACTAGCCCGATTTTTTTAGAATTAACACATGTATTTGATAATGTCACGTCTAATAACGATTTTGTATAGCGGGGCGTGTTGTCCAATGTTATTCATTATATAACCAGTATTAAATCGTTGCAGTTTATCTTTCTGTCATAATATACAAAAAATTGTTAATTTTTGTTACCTGTATATTTTTACTTAAACAAATTACATGTTCATTGTATACTAAAGCTTTCTATATTTTTCTACGTAATTTGGTAATTAGGAAAACATTGCTAATCTTATGTTTTACAATATGGTTATTTTAATTATAATAATTTACCTTACATTATGTACACTGTGAATTGTATTTGTATTAGGCGCTCTTATGAACGTCCATCAATGACTACCAATTTTGACAACATGTGTTAATAATAAAAACATGTGTTGATTGTCGTTCATAGGGGAACCTGCATTACCTACAACCGAAGTCGGTAAGCTGGTCTTTTGATAGGTGAAAGTGGGTAATACCGACTCTGCGCTCCTACATTCACGACTTTGCGCTCCTACATTACCGACGTTTGTTAATTAACATTTGGTTATTATGACAAATAATATAAGCATTTATAAATAGTTGAATGGTTGCTGCAGATAACATTTAAACTTTACCTTTATTCGAAAATAACTTTTACAATTATTAGCAATCAATAGAACAAATAATTCTTATTATTAATAACATTAATATAAAATAATGATGTTCTCTTGCACATAGGTTCTTACGCTCGTGATAATTGCACGTGTGCAAAGAAAGGCAATCTCTTAGCTCGAGTATAACACGCACGTGCAGTTCCATGAATTGCTGCTTGATAGTAACTGATATTTTTCCGAGGCAAATTCCATTCATAGCTGACGCAGCAGTTTAGCGCTTGATAGTAACTGATATTTTTCTAAAGCAAATTCCATTCCCAGCTGACGCAGCGGTTTAACGCTCGATAGTAACTAATATTTATTCGCACGTGCAAAACTGAGAAGTCGACGCATTTCTTTCTCACGAGTTGGTGATGGTCGGTAGCGGAGGGGGCATTTTGAGTTGAGTAGGGGTACCTTCCACTTAGCTGTACTGGGCTCGATGTGAGGAGCTAAAATACTCCTCGCCGACAGTCCACCGACAACTCTTATACATATAACACATAAACTCTTCTCTTAAAGTCTAGCTCTTAAATATTTTGTACTTATACATTTTAACTAAAAGTCTCTCTTCTTATACGACTACTTTTCTTATAAGGCAAGTCTTTTTCAAGATAAGTATTTATTATACGTTTTTCGGTTACTTAGAAGACAGACTTTTTCAATAATTGTTCTAAATTATTAACTAACAGTTAATAATTTACTCAATTCATAGATTGGTACTATTGTTATATTATAAGAGTTTTTTCTTACATCTTTATATTACATTATAATACTTTATAATACTGCGTTTAGTTTAAGGTGCTTTGTGACTTTTTTTATAATACTACGTTCAGTTTACATTGTTCTGTGAAACGTCGTTTTTTTTTTTATATTGTGAACATAAATTTTGTAAACTCAGTGTATACTTTCGAATATCAACTATTGTTTAGAATATAATTTGTTTTACCAAATATCTTGTGTTGTTAATTGGGATTAAAACTCCTGGTAGCCAGAATATTATCCCAATCACTGGCGGAATAAACATCTATCAATCATCTTTAACATCTGTCAAACAACGACGGCACCTAGGTAAGTAAAATATTCTACTTATTTTGGGATTAAGGCTCCTCCTGCCCGGATCCCGAGTAAAGTCCGGCTTTGCGGATTGACTCAAAACAGGGCACTCTTCCTAACCAAGTAAATTCTGATAATATTGACCGGGAATACGGAAGAATTGAATTTGTATTTACTCCTCTTGACACCCTCTTCTGGGACGTCAAAACGTGTAGAATTCAATTTTTTTCGACGAAACTCGATTGTGGTCACCTTGCTATAAACTTTGTTTAGTTTCTAAAAGCTCATTTTTACTGTTGCTCAAAATTTTTTAATATACTTATGAAAAACTTTCTCTGTTTTCTTAGTTCAATAATATATGAAAACTATCAGATTTTTAAATAAGTGCTATATACCCATAGCTATAGAACGTTTTCTGTCAAGTTTTATTGCTTATATTAAAAAATAAAAAGTATTAGGTCCATAAAGTTTTTGCAAACATCATTTATATTTCAAATACGTCTGTCAAAATAAGAGAAAAAATAATTATATTACAACTTCTTCTGGTTACTTTACTAGATAAATTCAATTCTTTTTGACAAAACTCGATTGTAGTCATCATGACATCCACTCTGTTGATATTCTAATACCACATATTTACCGTCGCTAAAAATTTATCAATATATTTAAGAAAGATTTTCGCTAATTTTTTACTACAGTAATAGTTAAAAACTATCAAATTTCTAGAGAAGTGCTATATAATGAAAGCTATAGAACGTTATAATTCAAGTTTTATAGCGTATACTTACAAATAAAAAGTGGTAAGTCCTAATAATTTTAGCAAACATCATTTATATTTCGACCACAGCAGTCAAGAAAAGAGAAAAAATCAATTTATTACAACTTCTTTTTGTTACACTACGTTTTGTATTCCTTTCTTTTTCGACGAAACTCGATTGTAGTCATCTTGACATACATTCAGTTGAGTTTTAAATAGCACTTTTTACTGTTTTAAAAAATTTTTAATATATTTAAGAGAAATTTTTTTGCTTTTTGAATTAAATCATAGTCAAAAACTATAGAACTTCTAAACAAAGTGCTATTTACCAGAAACTATAAAAAGTTTTTTTCAAGTCTTAAATCGTATACTTACAAATAAAATTTATTATTTCTAATACAATCTAGATAATATAATTTTTATTTCCACAACCGCAATCAAAAAAAAAAGAAAAAATTATGTTATTTACACTTTTTTAAATTCTTTTTTGACGAAATTCGATTGTAGGAAACCTGAAATTAATTTTGTCTAGTTTCTAATTGCCTATGTAACGTCCCAGAAGAGGGGGTCAAGAGGAGTGAAAACAAATTCAATTCTTCTGTTTTTTCGGTCAATCTTATCAGAATTTACCTGGCTAGGAAGAGTGCCCTGTTTTGAGTCAATCTGTAAAGCCGGACTTTACTCGGGATGCGGGCAAGAGGAGCCTTAATCCCAAAATAAGTAGAATATTTAACTTACCTGGGTGCCGCTGTTGTTTGAAAGATGTTAAAGATGATTGATAGATTTTTATTCCGCCAGTGATTTGGATAGGATTCTGGCCAACAGGAGTTTTAATCCCAATTTCAACACAAGATATTTGGTAAAACAAAGTATATTCTAAACAATAGTTGATATTCGAAAGTATACACTGAGTTTACAAAACTTATGTTCATAATATAAAAAGAAAACGACGTTTTACAGAACAATGTAAACTGAACGTAGTATTATAAAGAAAGTAACAAAGCAACTTTAACTAAACGCATTATTATAAAGTATTATAAAGGTGAAAGAAAAAACTCTTATAATATAACAATAGTACAAATTTATGAATTGAGTAAATTATTAACTGTTAGTTAATAATTTAGAACAATTATTGAAAAAGTCTGTCTTCTAAGTAACCGAAAAACGTATAATAAAGACTTATCTTGAAAAAGACTTGTCTTATAAGAAAAGTGGTCGTATAAGAAGAG
Source organism: Polistes exclamans (assembly GCA_023678865.1). NCBI lineage: Eukaryota > Metazoa > Arthropoda > Insecta > Hymenoptera > Vespidae > Polistes > Polistes exclamans. The sequence goes on along the minus strand of JACGWG010000090.1, from coordinate 21,119 downwards.
AGACTTTTAGTTAAAATGTATAAGTACAAAATATTTAAGAGCTAAACTTTAAGAGAAGAGTTTATGTGTTATATGTATAAGAGTTGTCGGTGGACTGTCGGCGAGTAGTCTTTTAGCTCCCCACGGCAAACCCAGTACGGCTAAGTGGGAGGGACCCCCACTCGCCTTAAAATGCTCTCTCCACTACTGACAATCAACAACTCGTAAGAAAAGAATGCGGCGACTTCTTAGTTTTGCACGTACGAATAAATATTAGTTACTATCAAGCGCTAAACCGCTTCGTCAGCTGGGAATGGAATTTGATTTAGAAAAATATCGGTTACTTTTAAACGCTAAACTGCTGTGTCAGCTAGGAATGGAATTTGCCTCAAAAAAATATCAGTTACTATCAAGCAGCAATTCATGGAACTGCACGTACGTCTTATACTCGAGCTAAGAGATTTCCTTTCACTGCACACGTGCGCTTATCTGGAGCGTAAGAATTTATGTGCAAGATAACATCATTTTTTTATATTAATGGTATTAATAATAAGAATAATTTGTTTTATTAATTGCCAATAATTGTCAAGTTATTTTCGAATAAAGGTACCGTTTAAATGTTAATTGAAGCAATCATTAAACTTTTTATAAATGCTAATATTATTTGTTATAATAACTAAATGTTAATTAACAAACGTCGGTAATGTAGGAGCGCAAAGTCGTGAATGTAGGAGCGCAGAGTCGGTATTACCCACTTTCACCTATCAAAAGACCAGCTTACCGACTTCGGTTGTAGGTAATGCAGGTTCCCCTATGAACGACAATCAACACATGTTTTTATTATTACAACATGTTGTCAAAATTGGTAATCATTGATGGACGTTCATAAGAGCGCCTAATAGAAATACAATTCACAGTGTACATAATGTAAGGTAAATTATTATAATTAAAATAACCATATTGTAAAACATAAGATTAGCAATGTTTTCCTAATTACCAAATTACGTAGAAAAATATAGAAAGCTATAGTATACAATAAATATGTAATTTGTTTAGGTAAAAAATATACAAGTAACAAAAATTAAAAATTTTTTCGTAACTAGTGAATACTGGTTATATAATGAATAACATTGGACAACACGCCCCGCTATACAAAATCGTCACTAGGCCGTGACAACGTAAAATAACAATAAAAATTTGTTATAAAATAATATTTTTTCTTTTTTTAAAATGCAGTTTTAGAATTATGAATGATATTGTCTAGATTTTAATAGACTTACAACATTTTTTTTGTTAGTATACGCATTTAAACTTGAAAGAAAATGTTTTATTGCATTTGTTATATAGCACTTCTTTATATATCTTACAGTTTTCAACAATTTTTTTTTTTCAGAAATCAAGAAAAATTTTTTCTTAATATATTGGAAATTTTTAGCAACGGTAAAAATTTGCTATTAAAAACTACACAGAATTGGTTTCAAGTTGACTAGAATTGAGTTTCGTCGAAAAAGAATTTAATTCTACACGTAAAGTAACCATAAAAAGTTTTATTAAAATTATTTTTTCTCTTTTTTTGGACTGTAGTTGTGGAAATATAAATGATATATGATAAATTTATTTAGAATTAAAACTTTTTATTTATTCGTATACGCTTTAAAACTTGAAAGAAAACGTTCTATAGATTTTGTTATGTAGCACTTTAGAAATATGATAGTTTTTAACTTTTATTTTATCCAGGAAGCAGCCTAAATTTCTCTTTGGTATATTAAAAAATTTTTAGCGACAGTAAAAATGTGCTATTAGAGACTAAACAGAATTAATGTCAGGTTTATTAAAAACGAGTTTCGTCAAACAAGAGATAAATTCTACACTTAAAGTGACCAAAAAAAGTTTTAATAAAATGATTTTTTTTTTTTTTGGACTGCAGTTGTAAAAATAAAAATAGTATTTGCAAAATTTTATCAGGCATAGCAATTTTTATTTGTAAGTATACGCTTTGAAACTGAAGGAAATCGATTTAAAGCCTTGGTAATATAGCACTTCTTTAGAAATCTGATCGTTTCCAACTATTATTTAATCCAGAAAGAAACGAAAATTTCTTTTAAATACAATAAAAAATTTTTGGCATAGGTAAAAATTTGCTAATAGAAACTAAACAGAATAGATATTAGGTTTTCTACAACTGTGTTTCGTCGTAAAAGAGTTGAATTTTACAGAGTAAGTAACAAAGAAAATTTGTAATAAAATGATTTTTTCTCTTTTTTTAGGACTGTAGTTATTAAAATATTAATGGTACTAGCTAGATTTTATCAGAATTAACACATTTATTTGATAGTATACGCTTTACAACTTTAAAGAAAACGTTTTATAGATTTTGCTATATAGCACTTCTTTAGAAATCTAATAGTTTTCAATTATTATTTAATACAAAAAGACGCCAAAATTTTACTTATTTAAAAAAAAAATTTTTTGCGACGTTGAAAGTTGGCAATTAGAAACTAGACAAAATTGATTTCAGGTTGACTATAATCGAATTTCGTCAAAAAAGAATTTAATTCTACACGTAAATTGACCTAAAAAAGTTAAATTAAATTATTTTTTCTTTTTTTTCTGAAAACAGCTTTGGAAATAGACATTATATTAACTAGATTGTATTAGGCATAATACATTTTATTTGTAAGTGTACGATTTAAAACTTGAAAAAAACTTTTACTAGTTTCTGGTAAATAGCACTTTTTTTAAAAATTCTATAGTTTTTAAGTATAATTCAATTCAGAAAGCAAAAAAATTACTCTTATATATATTAAAAAATTTTTAGCGACAGTAAGATGGGCAATTAGAAACCAAAGAGAATATATGTCAGGTTTACTACAATCGAGTTTCGTCAAAAAAGTATTGAATTCTACGCGTCAAGTAACAAAAAAAAATAGTGGTAAAATTAGTTTTTTTCTTCTTTTGACGGCAGTAGTCAAAATATAAGTAATGTTTTCTAAAAATTTTCGGATTTACTACATTTTATTTGTAAGTATACGCCTTAAAGCTTAAAAAAAACGCTTTATAACTTTTGTTATAAAAAATATCTTAAAAATCTAAAAGGTTTTACCTATTATTTTATTTAGAAATCAGCGAAAATTTCTCTTAAATATATTAAAAAATTTTTTAAAACGGTAAATATGTTGTATTAGAATCTCAACAGAGTGGATGTCATAATGACTAAAATCGAGTTTTGTCGAAAAGAATTGAATTTAACAAGTAGAGTAACCAGATGAAGTTGTAATATAATTATTTTTTCTCTTATTTTGACAGCAGTATTTGAAATATAAATGATGTCTGCCAAAACTTTATTGTCCTAATACTTTTTATTTGTAAGTATATGCATTAAAGCATGAAAGAAAACGTTTCATATTTTCTGTTAAGTAGCAAATTTTTAAAATTTTATAGTTTTATATCACGATTTAATTTAGAAAGTAGCTAAAATTTCACTTAAACATATTAAATTATTTTTAGCAATGGAAAAAATGTGCTATTAGAAACTAAACAAAACAAATTTTAGGTTGACTACAATTAAAATTTGTCGAAAAAGAATTGAATTGTACAAGTAAAGATAACAAAAAAATTTGTAATAAAAAAATTTTTTCTCTTCTTTGGACCGCAGTTGTTAAATCCTAAATAATATTTGCTAGATTTTATCAGACTTAGCACTTTTTATTTGATAGTATACGCTTCAAAGCTTGAAAGAAAACTTTACATAGAATTTGTTAAATAACACTTTTCTAGATTGTTTATAATTTTTTTCTACGATTTAATCTAGAAAGTAGCAAAAATTTCTTTTTAAAAATATTAAAATTTTTTTAGCGAAGGTTAAAATGTTCTATTAGAAACCAAACAGAATAAAAGTTTTGCTGACTACAATCGAATTTTGTCAAAAATTATTAAATTCTACACATTAAGTAACAAAACAAAATTGTAATAAAATTATTTTTCCTCTTGTCTTCGACTGCAGTTGTAGAAAAATAAATGATTTTTGCTAGATTTTAATGGACATACATATTTTTTTTTTTAGTATACGCTTTAAAACTTGAAAGAAAACGTTTTTTAGCTTTTGTTGTATAGCATTTCTTTACATATCTGATAGTTTTAAACTATTATTTATTCTTAAAAGCAGCAAAAATTTTTCTTAAGTATATTGAAATGTTTTAGGCAATAGAAAATTGTTTTGTTAGAAACTAAACAGAATAGATGTTTTTTTTTTTTGACTACAATCAAATTATGTCGAAAAATAATAAAATTCTACACATGAAGTAACCAAAAAAAGGTGTTTTGGAATGATTTTTTTTCTTCTCTTCGACTGCAGTTGTTAAAAAGCAAATAATATTTGCTAGACTTTATTGGATATACCACTTTTTATTTGTTAGTATACGCTTTAAAACATGAAAGAAAACGTTTTTTAGCTTTTGTTATATAGCATTTCTTTAGATATCTGATCGTTTTCAACTATTATTTAATCTAGAAAGCTGCGAAAAATCTTCGAAATATATTAAAAAGTTTCTAGCAATGTTTAAATGTTCTTTTAAAAACAAGACAGAATAAATGTCAGGTTGACTACAAGCGAGTATCGTCGAAAGAGAATTGAATTCAACACATAAAGTAACCAAAAAAAGTCGTAATAAAATGATTTTTTCTCTTTTTTTTTGACTGAACTAGTCCAAATATAAATTATGTTTTCCAAATTTTTTCAGACTTAACACTTTTTATTTGTAAGTATACGCTATAAAGCTTGAGAGAAAACTTTACATAGCTTTTGTTAAATAGCACTTTTTTTAGATTTTTTTGAGTTTCTAACTACAATTTGATCCAGAAATAACCGAAAATTTCTTTCTACACTCATTGAAACAGTTTTAGCGACAGTAAAAATGAGGCACTAGAAACAAAACAAAATAGATGTTAGGTTTACTACAATCAAGTTTCGTTGAAAAATAATTGCATTCTTCACGTATAGTTTCCAAAAAAAGTCGTAATAAAATGATTTTTTCTCTTTTTTTTGACTGCATTAGGCCAAATATAAATGATGTTTGCCAAATTTTTTCGGACTTAACACTTTTTATTTGTAAGTATACGTTTTAAGGTTGAAAGAAAGCCTTCCATAGCTTCCATAAAATAGCACGTTTTTAGATTTTTAATATTATAACAACAATTTAATCCAGAAAAAAGAAAAATTTTTTTTACTATATTAAAAAATTTTTTAGCAAAGGCTAAGATGTGCTATTAGAAACAAGACAGAATAGATTTCAGGTTAACTACAATCGAGTTTCGTCGAAGGATAGTTGAATTCAAAACGTAAAGTATCAAAAAATTTGTAATACAATGATTTTTTTACCTATTTTCGGACTGCAGTTTTTGAAATATAAATGATGTTAGCTAGATTTTATCGGATTGAAAACTTTATGTTTAAAAGTATACGCTTTAAAGCTTGAAAAACGACGTTTCATTGCTTTTGTTAAATAGGAATTTTTTAGAAATATTATAGTTTTTAACTACGATTTATTCCAGAAAAAAGCAAAAATTTTCTTTTATTTATATTAGGACATTTTAGGTGAAAATGAAAATATGCTACTAGTATCAAAACAGAATGGATGTCAGGTTGACTACAACCGAATTTTGTCGAAAAATAACTGAATTCTACATGTAAAGCAACAAAACAAAATTGTAATAAAGTTTTTTTTTCTTTTTTTTTTGACTGCAGTAGTCCAAATATAAATAATGTTTGCCCAATTTTTTTAATATTACCACTTTTTATTTGTAAGTATACGCATTAAAACTAAAAAGAAAACGTTTTATAGCATTTGTTTATGTAGCAATTTTTCAGAAATTTACCAGTTTTTAACTACGATTTAGTTCAAAAAGTTGCGAAAATTTGTTTCTAAATATATTGAAACATTCTTTGCGACAGTAAAAATGTGCTACTAGAAACAGAACAGAATGGATGTCAGGTTGACTACAATCGAATTTCGTCGGAAAATAATAGAATTTAACATGTAAAGTAGCCGAAAAAAGTCGTAATAAAATGATTTTTCCTTTTTTTTTTCGTTGCACTAGTCCAAATATAAATTATGTTTTCCAAATTTTTTCAGACTTAACACTTTTTATTTGTAGGTATACGTTTTAAAGCTTGAAAGAAAGCGTTCCATAGCTTCTATAAAATAGCACGTTTTTAGATTTTTATAATTTTAACAACGATTTAATCCAAAAAAAAGGAAAATTTTTTTTACTACATTAAAAATTTTTTAGCAAAGGTTAAGATGTGCTATTAGAAACTAAACAGAAGAGATGTTTGGTTGACTACAGTCGAATTTTGTTAAAAAATATTTGAATTCTATACGTGAAGTTACAAAAAAAAGTTGTAATAAAACTATTTTTTCTCTTTTCTTTGACTGCAGTTGTCGAGAAATAAATGATATTTACGAGATTTTATAGGACATACAACTTTTTATTTGTTAGTATACGCTTTAAAACTTGAAAGAAAACGTTTTATAGCTTTTTTTATTTAGCACTTTTTAAGAAATTTTATATTTTTAACAACGCATAATTCCAGAAAATAGCGAAAATTTAATTCTAAATATATTAAAAAATTTATAGTGACGTTTAAAATGTGCTACTTGAAACAAAACAAAAGTGATAGCAGGTTTACTACAGTCGAGTTCCGTAGAAAAAGAATTGAATACTTCACGTAAAGTAACCAAAAAAAGTTGTTATAAATGATATTTTCCCCTTTTTTTGACTGCAGTAGTTAAAATATAAATGATATTTTCTAAATGTTTTTGGACTAAAAACTTTTTATTTGTAAGTCTACGCTTTAAAGCTTGAAAGAAAACGTTTCATAGCTACTGTTAAATGAAGCTTTTTAAGATTTTTTTGAGTTTTTAACTACAATCTGATCCAGAAATAACCGAAAATTTCTTTTTACATACATTGAAACAGTTTTAGCGACAGTAAAAATGAGGTACTAGAAACGAAACAGAATAGATTTTAGGTTTACTACAATCAAGTTTCGTTAAAAAGTAATTGCATTCTTCACGTAAAGTTACCAAAAAAAGTTTGTACCAAATGATTTTTTCCCTTTTATTGGACGGCAGTTGATAAAATATAAATGTTATTTGCTAGATTTTATTGGACCTAACAATACTTATTGGTTAGTATACGCTTTGAAACTGGAATGAAAACAATTTACAACTTTTTATATATAGCATTTCTTTAGATATCTAATAGTTCTCATCTAATATTTAATCAAAAAAGCAGCGAAATCTTTCCTGAATGTAATGAAAAGTTTTTAGCGATGGTAAAATGTGCTATTAAAAACAAGACAGAATGGATGAAAGGTTGAATACAAACGAGTTTCGTCATAAAAGAATAGAATTATAAACGTAAAGTAATCAAAAAAAGTCGTAATAAAATGATTTTTTCCCTTTTTTTTGACTGCAGTATTCCAAGTATAAATGATGTTTTTTAAATTTCTTCGGACTTACTACTTATTATTTGTAAGTATACGCTTTAAAGCTTTAAAGAAAACTTTACATATTAGGTGTACAAATAAGTTTCCGCTGTTTTTTTAATAAAAATTAAGTATTCATTCTAGAAAAATGGTAATTTTAAGTTTATTTATAATACTGTCCATCACTTGTAATGACTTTTTCCCATCTCTCAGGCAACTTTTGGATCTCACGTCAGAAGAACTCTTTGTCTTCTGAGGCTATCCACGAATCAACCTAATTTTTGGTATCTTCATATGATTTGAACCGCTGCTCCGACAGAGCATGTGCCATAGACCGAAATAGGTGATAATCGGACGGTGCAATGTCTGGTGAATACGGCGGGTGGGGTAACACCTCCTAATCAAGTTTATCCAAATACCTTTTCACGGGAGCCGCTACATGTGGACGAGCATTGTCATGCAGGAGAAAAATTTTTTTGTGTCTAGAATAGTATTGAGGGCGTTTTTCCTTCAGAGCTCAGCTCAATCTCATTAATTGTTTTCGATACAGGGCTCCAGTGATTGTTTCGCTCGGATTAAGCAACTCATAATACACTGCACCCAGCAGATCCCACCAAATACACAGCATAAGTATTTTTCCGTGAATATCCGGTGTTGCTGTTGATGTTGACGCATGGTGTAGTAATCCCCATGATTTTCTTCTTTTTGGATTATCATAACGTATCCATTTCTCGTCACCAGTGATGATACGATGTAAAAAACCCTTATTTTTATTTCTAGCAAGCAGTATTTCACTTAAGCATAATCAGCGTTCAATATCTCTCGGCTTTAATTCGTACGGAACCCAATTTCCCAGTTTATTAATCATTTCTAATGATTTTAAACGATCTGAGACTGCTTGCTGAGAGACTTCTAATGTTACAGTAATTTTTTTTTATGTTTGAGATGAATCTTCCTCCAATATTTCCTTTAATTCTGCATCCTCGTAAATTTTTGGCCTTCCACTGCGATCTTTGTCTTCTACATCGAAATCACCATTTTTAAACTTTTGAAACCACTTACGACACGTTCTCTCACTCAAAGCTGTCTCACCATATGCTTCTACGAGCAATCAATGCGCCTCAGCAGCAGATCTCTTTATATTAAAGAAGTAAACTAATATTTCTCGCAAATGACGTTTATATGGCTCAAATTTGGACATTTTCAACTAAAAAAAAATTATATTTTACTAATATAAAATCAATAATAATAATAGATTATGTGGTTCTTGAACGTCCAAACTAAGTTTTAAGCAGGATATCATCTGCGACAATTAACGGAAACTCTGCGCTGCGCTATCTACAGTTAAACGGCGGAAACTTATTTGTACACCAAATAGCTTTTGTTAAATAGCACTTTTTAAGATTGTTTATAATTTTCTACTACGATTTAATCTAGAAAGAAGCAAAAATTTTTATTTAAATATAATAAAATTTTGTTAGCGAAGGTTAAAATGTGATGTTAGAAACCAAACAGAATAAAAGTTTTGTTGACTACAATCGAATGTTGTCAAAAATTATTGAATTCTACACGTAAAGTAACAAAAAATAATTATAATATAATTATTTTTTCTCTTGTCTTTGACTGCAGTTTTAGAAAAGTATATGATATTGGCTAGATTTTAATGGACATACTACTTTTTATTTTTTTAGCATACGCTTTAAAATTTAAAAGAAAACGTTTTATAGCTTTTGTTTTATAGCACTTTTTTAGAAATCTTATAGTTTTTAAGAACGATTTAACCCAGTAAGTAGCGAAAATTTCTTTCTAAATATATTACAACATTTTTAGCGACAGTAAAATTTTGCTACAAGGAACAAAACAGAATAGATGTCAGGTGTACTACAATCGAGTTTTGTTAAAAATGAATTTAGTTCTTCACATAAAGTAACAAAAAAATGTGTGATAAAATAATTCTTTTTCCTTTCTTTGACTGCACTAGTTGAAAAATAAATGATAGAAGCTAGATTTTATAGGACATATTATTTTTTATTTGTTAGTATACGCTTAAATACATGAAAGAAAACGTATTATAGCTTTTTTTATATAGCACTTTTTAAGAAATTCTATATTTTTAATTACGAATAATTCCAGAAAGTAGCACAAATTTAGTTCTAAAAATATTAAAAAATTTTTAGCGACGTTTAAAATGTGCTACTTGAAACAAAACAAAAGTGGTAGTAGGTTTACTACAGTCGAGTTCCGTGGAAAACGAATTGTATAATTTACGTAAAGTAACCAAAAAAAGTTGTTATAAATGATATTTTCACTTTTTTTTGACTGCAGTAGTCAAAATATAAATGATATTTTCCAAATGTTTTTGGACTAAAAACTTTTTATTTGTAAGTATACGCTTTAAAGCTTGAAAGAAAACGTTTCATAGCTTCTGTTAAATAAAGCTTTTTAGGATCTTTTTGAGTATTTACTACAATTAGATCCAGATATAACCGAAAATTTATTTCTACATACATTGAAACAGTTTTAGCGACAGTAAAAATGAGGTACTAGAAACAAAACAGAATAGATGTTTAGTTTACTACAATCAAGTTTCGTTTAAAAATAATTGCATTCTTCACGTAAAGTTACTAAAAAATGTTGGTACTAAATGATTTTTTCCATTTTATTGGACTTTAGTTGATAAAATATATATGGTATTTGCTAGATTTTATTGGACCTAAAACTACTTATTAGTTAGTATACGCTTTAAAAATTGAAAGAAAACATTCTATAACTTTTTTTATATAACATTTTTTTAAATCTCTAATTGTTTTCAACTATTATTTAATCAAGTAAGCAGCAAATACTTTCCTGAATATATTGAAAAGTTTTTAGCGATGGTAAAAATGTGCTATTAGAAACTAAACAGATTGGATGTCAGGATGACTACAATCGAAATTTGTCGAAAAAGCATTGATTTCTAAACGAAAAGTAACTAAAGAAAGTTGTATAAAAATGATTTTTTCTCTTTCCTTGGACTGTAGTTGT